>CP125974.1:540928381-541175266 GCA_030063025.1 Avena longiglumis | reverse complement strand
TAATTTCTTCATCTTTCGGGGTTCAATTTTTGCAGATTACTTTGATGATGATCTTATCAGGGCATTGCAGCTGAATATCTCGTTCTTGACCTGTTTTGAACATAGGATAATTACTTGTTGTGGAAGTAGTGACTATCGCTGAATCTTAAGCTTACTATCCAGAACTTCCTTTTACAAATTAAGTTTGGATATGAATGCGTTTAGCGTAGGTTAGAGGTATCACGGTAGTCTCCGTCGTTGGTTTACATCTAGAAGTTTCGTGTCTCTGAACTTGATAGATCCTATGATAATCCTTGAGTCAATGCTTTGGGCACCAAGGTGCATGTTAAGTAATATTAAATGAACATCACTATGGCATTCGTGAGTCCTCTTGGTCTCCAATGTTCAAGTATATAGCGAAAGAGATAAATACACCATATGGCGGTCCAGAGCTATTGCTGCAGATGCGAGGTCTAAACATATAACATTAAATAATCATTGCATATGGTAGTCCCGAGTAACTGCTGAGTGCGAGGTTCAAATATCAAACATGAAATAACATCACATATGGCGGTCCCAGTAAGCGCTGCAGGTCTTGAGGTTCAAATATCAAATATGAGATAACATCATATATGGCGGTCCGAGTAAGCTGCTACAGGTGCGAGTTTGAATACATGATATGAAATAAATATAACCTCTGGCGGGTCCCAGTCAACTGCTCACAGGTGGGGTGCAAATACATCATTGGTTTTTGACCTTGAGATACTGATCCTATGAGTAAAATGGCGATAAAGCCACATTCGAGGGCATTCGTTTCTTCACCAACTTTGCTTGCCTTGCCTTCTCCGAGTTGAGCATCAATCGGATAATATGCATCGTTGTGCAATGCTTTGCTCACGATAAATGGTCCTTCCATGGGGTGATAACTTGTGCATGCTTGGGCGTTGCACCAGGAGGACTAAATCTCCTTCTTTGAATACTGCAGGATTCACTTTCTGCTATGATACCGTAGTAAGTTTCTGATAAATGGCGATCGTGATAATGTCAATTCTGGCTTCTTCAGCGAATTCTACGGCATCTTGAAACTATTCATTTGTTTGAGGTTGTGTCTTGAGTGACTCTTGGCAGTCATATATTATGTCTCTTGAGAGTCGGCCTACGCCGCGGATACAAGAATGGAGTATAACCTGTTGACCTATTGGGTAATTCGAAGGCTCCATAACAGGATTTCTTCGATCAACATCCTGTAGAAAGCCAGTTGCAAAGGTTCAACAAGTGTGGTTTTATTCACGATAACACCGGTCCATTAGATCTTTCAACTTGTCCATTGGATCTTTGGGTGAGCCTGAGGCAACATCTAGTCTTATGTGCTTCTCTTGGCAAAATCTAGCGGCTCATACGCAAGATTAGGTGCCATTATAGTAATAATGCTATGTGGGTATCCGTATCTTAAGATGATATCCTTGAGAATTTCAACTGTGTGCCCATCACACTTTTGATTGGTTTTACTTCAATCCATTTTGTGAACTTGTCTACCATAACCAAGATGTGGGTCATTCCTCCTCTTACGGCGAAAGGTCCTACCATGCTAAACCCCATACGAAAATGGCCAAGTGATGGGTATTGTTTTTAACTTTCGTGAGTGACATATTTATTTTGGCATATCTCGACACCCATTGCACTTCTTGACTAATTCTTACGCCTCTTTTAACTTGTGGTTGGATTAAAATCCATGCTGAATGCCTTGGCTACTAAAGCGCGAGATGAGGCATGGTGCCCACATTCTCCTTGGTGTATATCTAGAAGGATTTCACGACCTCTTTGTGGGACTCCGCATTTACGCAATATGTTTATTACGCTTCTCTTATATAACTCATTGTTTATGATTGTATAGGCCTTTGCTCTTGACGGTTGTGCAGCTAATACTTCATTACCGGTAGTACCCGCGTCTCGAATGCGAAAATATGGGTTGTGCCCATATCGGTGTTGCTCTTTTCTGCGGTGATTTCCTTTGTCTATCTCCATGTTTTACCCCGGCGTCGTACATACCTCGGCTCTTTCCATAGTTGCTATTACCTCAAAATTTGTCCCCCTCTTTAGGGTTCCGAATCTTCTGCGGATCTACCTCCATCGGTGTATAATTCTCTGCAGAACTTGCTTGGGATAAAGATTGATTAGGACTTCTGGTGATGGGTTTATTGATGGTTTCTGAGGTGCTCGGGCTATACACAGCGGAATTGATTGCGAGTTGATCCTAATTTTGACAATGTGTCGTGACGTCATTTTACGCTGCGTGGTATGTGGTGGAATTCACATCCTTCAAAATATCCGATCTTTTGCACATGGAATCTGTATAAAGCCATATTAGCATCTAATGCGTCCCAAGTGCCGATACTTCGTACTACTAGATGAAGTTACGCGTAACATAGGACTCGGCGTATTCAATTTCTTTTGCCACCTTTAATCCATGGACTAGAGCCTCATATTCACTACATTGTTGGGCCAGCGGCAAAATGTATTTGCGATACATATTTCAATTGATCTTTTTTTAGTAAGCACTATTCCTGCGCCTAAACGTTCATAGTTGGAACCATCAAAATGCATTGTCCGATAATTTGGATCTGGCGTTGGTGGATCATCTTGCACCTCATTAATCTACGAGAAAGTCGGCGTGACTGAGTTTGATTGCATCTCTTCTATCAAATTGTGGAGCATATGGTGATAACTCAATACGCCCATTTTGCTATTAGGCCACTTGCATCTTTGTTGTTCAATATGTAGGCTATGGGTGCCTCACATATTACTTTGATGGGGTGCTCCTCAAAGTAATGCTTAAGCTTTTGCCGACATATATACTCCATAGGCCATCTTACGGTAGTGCGGATAATTACATTTTGAAGTGGATAATACTTCACTTAAATAATACAACGGCCTGCTGGATTGACTTACCCTCTTCGAGTCGTTCCACACAACCACAGTACTAACTACTCGATTGGTAGCAGCTATATAAAGTAGCATAGGTTCTTTCGATAATGGAGAAGCTAAAATGGGTGCCGTAACTAGCATCTTTTTCAACTCGTGAAGCATAAAGGAATTGACACAGGGAGTCCGCGAATTTGTCCGACTTTCTCATCGGTGATAAAGTGGCGTGCCTTTTCTCCTAAGCCGACATACAAATCGACTAAGCGAAGCCGAGCGGCCCGTGAATTTTGTACATCGTTCGGACATCTAAGCGAATTCCATTCTTTCTATTGCTCTTATCTTACGTTGGATTAGCCTCGATACCTCGGTGGACACAAAGAAGCCGGTAGCTTTCTGTCGGCCGTAAGCGTGCATTTTTACGGATTAAGTTTCATTCGGAACCTTCTCGAGTTCGCGAAAGTTTCTTTGTATATCTTCTAGCAAGTTTACGCTTTCCTTATTTTTGATATTCGTCATCCACATATACTGTACATTTTCCTGTCGATCATGTAGGCATTTTGCATGCACCTTTGATCACGTTGCTCGCATTTCTCGGGCGAATGGCATTGTGCGATAACAATAAGCCCGTCAGAATAATAAATACGATCTTTATTTGATGGCGGATTTAGCGGTGATGGTGGAAACCGAATACGGCGTCTACAAATGATAACAGCTCACGACCGGTGAGTCAATCACTTGGTCTATTCTAGGCAATGGAAGGGATCTTTCGGACCGCCTTGTTGAGGTTAGTGTAGTCAATACACATTCGCCACACAATGGCTACATTGGGGTCATCTTTTTCTTTTCTACTAGCACCGGTTGATAACCAATCGAATTGAGCACCTCCATGATGAACCCGGCGAGAAAGCTATTTCATCCTATTACTTTCTCTGTCTTGTTGGCGGCGGAAGGTTAGCTTCACGGCCGTGCTCACGGCACGGCGTTTAAAGAGTGCTCGAGCCAACTCCTCGGCACCTTGCAGATCTTGTGTTGACCATGCAAATATGTCCCGATTCTCACGGAGGAAGTTGGTGAGCTCGCCTTCCTGTTATCGTCAAGACCTGCACCAATAGTAATGATGCAGCTCTGGAATTGCTCATCAATCGAAATTTCTTACGTCTCTTTGGTTGGTTGAAAAAGCTGCCATGAGGGTTAGTAATGCGGCATGTAATTGTCTTTGTTTGTCTGAGGTGCTACCTCCAATCCTTTTTCTTTTCTCTTTCTATAACCAATGACTCGGCGGTTGGACCGTAGGCGCCTCCATTGACTTCTTGTAATCCCCTGCATTATCACCTTGTGGTCGGGTAACTTCATCTTTAGATAACCTATATGACAGCTGCTCATGAACTTGGCGGTCTGGTGCGTCCGGTAAAGCATGATAACAGCTTTCCGGATCGACCACCTCAAATTCCACATTTTACGCCTGCGATTATCTCTTATGCCGAATAATCGTCCACTCGGACTTCTGATGGGCTCACATGAAAACCAGCACTATCCCATGGAAAGTTGTCCTCGTGGTGCAGCATGACGTACATGATATACGAGGGTTTGTGCATGGTATCTTTGTACATGATGTTAATACCTTCCATTGTCGATGAGTACCTTTGAGAATTTCACATTGATGCTTGGTCCCACAAATGTTGGATCAACACAAGTGCATATGATCTGGACTCGGCATTATTAAGGGTGATCTTTCATGCTCCAAGTTATCTCTGATCGGACCATGGTGATATCTTGTCTTCTTGGTACCATGCATTAACTTCCATATCTTGTGCCTCTGCTTGTCCTGCTTTGTTACGTGAACACACAATAAGGCCGGTGATGTTCCTGTAGTCGTTTAGTCCAGCATTTGCGGATTTAACCTTCAAATCACCTTACAGTTCATTACTTGATACCTTGCATCCCTCCGTCGAGTTATGGTACCTCGGGGAGGGAAGCTTGTCGATTCTTTGTGCATTGCTCGGTCAAGCTGCGGTGATCTTCTTTATTGCACTGATAGAACTGAACTCCTGCGGGTTTCCCATCGCATTTTCATCGAGCGCATTGTCGGGTTGTATGATTGGCAGGTCTAGATGGGTTTGGCGTGTAAGAAATTTACGGCTGATCCAACATGGATTCAAATGTATACTTGACTTCTCTTGCCATTGCTTCTTTTGCTCGGGGTCCATTGCCTCTTTCCATCATTTCTCGGTCCTTTGTTGAGGTCCATTTTACTAGTTGAGTTGCTCGTGACTACGGCTGATCTTCTATAAGCGCCACAGGCGAATTATACCTATAATCCGGCCTCTCCTCTCTTCTTCTTCCTCACGAAATCACGCCTAGATGACGACCAACTCTCTAGTGTCTTGGTCTTGTTGCTCCACGATGATCTATGAGCATTAACTCCGGTTGGGTTGGGTCACCCGATTACTTAAGTCTGCTATTACGATAGTTTACGCGGTGTGGTCGGCATATCTCTCTGCGGGCGTTGCCACGGCTGCTGCAATGTGGCAGCCTTGCCTTGAACAAGCGATCGCTTGCGACTCAATAACTCCTTCACATGAGTTTCTCGAGGTTACCATCGAGTTAAAAACTCTCTATCTGTTTCATTCGGCCTCTGCTTGCACATAGCTGAATTCTTTGTGTCTACCGGTCTCTTGTATGTGCTAGTAAAGTTCTTTGTGAACATCTCTTGAAATCTAACCAGCAATTGATCTTGCTGGTTGATTATTTCGCCATACGGCGGTCCTTCCAACATCATGGGACATACTGCCTTTGCCCATCTTAAGTTGCTTTTGCAATCTTCAACTGCGGTGGCATAATCAATCAACTTGTCTTGTGGCTTGGTACTTCCATTATGTCACGTTTTTGTGCCTCGCCAATTGAAAATTCGGCTGGTTCGCCCATGATTAGTGGTCCAAAACATGCGGACACGGTGGACCTTGCTCTTCCAATAGCTCGGGGCGGTATATGGAGTCAATTTTACTCTTGCATCGTTCTTGGCAAATCTCTACGAGTTCTATCACGCATCCCATAATGATTGTCCCCACCACGGTTTGCGTATTCTACCTGGAATATCCATCATTATACCTTTCATTCATCGATTATAAGCGGGCCTCACTTCTCTTTCCTAGGGCTCATGTCTTGGTAGCGGGTGGTAACACTTCTCCTTATTTCGGCGGGGCTTGGTTTTCATGATTGTCTCTTGCGGGTTCTTTCTGCGTGCTCCCCATTACCTCGTGTGTCATTCTTTCCATCTGGTGGTTTCTCTCCACTATTACCTCGGCTCGCATTGCCTCTGTTCTCATTAGCCTTTCCAGCTATGGCGGGTCATATGGAACAATTTGTTTGTTCCTCTTCCACGAGATTCTTGCTCTTTCTTTTCTAGCATTGTTTCGGGTGGCGATGCGGCTGCTGCAGATAATCAGTCTTTGCCCTTGAATGAACCATCCGTGAAGCCCCTGGTCTTGCGGGTTAGTTAAAACATTTCCTCATTTCTTTGGTTCGCGATGCGCAGGTTCATTACTCTTTCTTGTTGCTTAGCTTCCCATTAACCCCTCTAGTTCCAATGCTGCGGCATTTGCCGCTCTTAGGTTTTCTTGGGTACTTATACCTCGGCAAACCCAATCCTTTGATTCGGCTCTGTGAGCTTCATGCTCTTTGTTAATATCATTCATGAGTTCTTTCCTCTTAATCTCGGTTCGTCCACCGCTTCGGGTGCGATATCAACTTATTAGCTTTTGCATATTCTCTCGGTCTGTTCAAGGATTGGCGAAACACCTTTTGGCCTCTACACCTTTTGCTGGTTTCCTCTAACTTCTGCTGAGCATTTGCGGATCAAATCGGTAGCTTCTGGCGTAGTTAAGTTCTCTATAGTTGCACGAAGAATGTTCTCCGGTCTCTCGGTGGCCCTCTCCTCTTGATGCTTTGGGGTGGTGTCATGTATCTCGGGGTTTGTCACCGTGAATTACCTCATTGATGCTGATGTGATACGCTTGGGCGGACCTTGGGTGCTGCGGTGGGTTCTCTGCTTGAAGCCAATGCTGCTCGCTGCGTCCTGCTGCGACCATCACCTCGGCCAGCTGCGGATGCTCTCGATGGACAGCTTGCGGCGCTTGAGGTGGTTCCCACAACAACAACTGGTGAGGATAAGCGTCGGTGATGTCGGCCGGCGTAGACCTGGCTTCGCCCGGTAGAGTGAAGATCCCGTTGCGGCGGGGGTTCCTGACTCCTGCATTGTCTCGACATAGTCACGAGACCAAATCTGGACCAAGCCGAAACAACGCGCTCGCGGTGTTGATGAAGTTTCCGTCCGGATCACGACTCCGCTTTTGCTTGCCGGCCCCAATGTAAGCGCCAAGTCGTGGTGGTACAGCAGATGCCATGGGTAGAGAAAGCTAAGTATGGGGCCAATGGGTGCTAGTGGGATCACGGGAGGATGATGCAAGCGATTCTACGCCAAGTGGTTAAGAACCAGATCTTTATTTCTCTTCTCGGGTTACAAGTGCTCCTCATGTACTAGGGGAGACGGATGAATCTCACGACCTAACGTACTCAAAAGACTCGATGCCCTTCTGGGGTCCAAGCCTCCCTTATAAAGGGGTGCCTTGGGTGCCCTTAGGTGGCAGGCAAGCATATTCGTGGAATATGCTTGTCCCAAAATAATAGTTCGGCCTCCTTTCCTGCGCCCTTCTAATGGCAAGCTCGGTGACCCCCTCCTGCGCGCCTCGGGCTCGGACTGTCACCTCCGTGACCTCCTTCGCTCCTCGACCTGCACATCCTTGTCTCTTGTGCTTGGCCTGTTCAGATTCCTTCTAACTGACTATAGTTTGACCACAAACCTTCTTCCCAAGCTTCGTATAACTCGGCCTTATCTTTCGTTACTCGGCGTTCCTCACGCATGAAGATCATTTGGGTAACCCGAGCTTCTCACCTACTCGGCCGGATAACCACTTGATACCTGTAGATGAGCTTCTTGCCTCCGCTCATCGGCCGATATATCCATGATTCGGCCGACCTAGGCCGTAGCTCGGCAACCAGACGGGAACAGTATCTCTGTCTTTCCCCGTCTCTGACCTATCCGAGGTTAACCCCCCGACAGTCGAGACCCCTAATGTGTGAACCCCTTCCCGACCCCATATTTTATAATAACATAATAACCTTGTCGCATGTTATTTGACATCTCGCATGCATGTCATTGGTTTGGGGGCCTTATCTTGGATTCACCTAATAAATATAGCCCATATGCGGGCAAATCTAGTCTATATCGGCCTCATTCAAACTTGTGTAGCGACGGTATCTTATCTTTTAATTTAACATTTAATATGCGGGGTAGCTAAACAACTTGAACCGTTTAATAATTATGGGACCCGGTTAGCTTAATATGACCTAGTTGCATCGCTTTGCCGTGTCATGAATCATGCATCATCATGCCGATCTTATGCTGTGTATTGAATATTGCATCAGTGTTTCTTCTAGTGATTTGGTTCTTCGTGGATAAGGCCGTTGAGTTGATGTGAGCTTAGCCCGATCTTGAGAAAAACCCGACAATGTTTTCGCGAGCATCTCCCCCTTTCTACCTATCTTACTTTTATAGTCTTTATTCCCTCCTGTTGATCTATTGCTATACGTGTTTGCGATGCTTTAGTTTCGTGTCTGTGATATACCGTGCAGCCCTATATTGCCTTGGACACATCCTATTCATTGTTTGGTAGATGGTTGGCCTTGCGTCGTGATCGCTTGCTCAAGTAATGTTGCGTGTTGTCAAATGCCATTCTTGATGTTTTGCCGCATGTTGATGTTGGAGATGATTCTAGTTTTACTTATGTTCACTTTAAATTCTTTAACAACTAAAATTGAATAAGCGAAGGCATCGGTGGGTGATAGATAATATTTGGTTTCGAGCCCACTTGTGTCCGTAAGACCCAGTACTTGATACTGTTCCTTGATTTATCGCTATCCACATCCGGAGGTATATGGGACCCCAGGCGAGCTTGATTGATCTTATTTCTGGGGCCACAAACTAGTTTGAGGTTTTATTCACGATCTGCTTATGCCATGCTTTACTGCTTTATTTACGATTGTGCGAGGGCTGCTTTATCGTTTAGGAATTGTGACCCGTTCGTGGTATCAAGACCAGCCACACTTTGGGTTCCCGATCGTTCTGCTTACCCACAGGCCGTCTGGTCGGCTAACCGTTCGCGGAATCTACTTAAGGGTGGCCCCACGAAATATTGAATCCTGTGATTGTTCGATCGTTGAAAGCCTCGTTGGGTTTTGATTTGGTTTTAGAGGTTGATCGGCGTGTTTGCTATTGGTGCACCCGGCAGGTAAAACTTTAAAGCCGTGTCCACGGTTATGGGCGACTTAGCGATATCTCGATCATAGACAAGCATAACTAAAGTTTCTTGCTATAAATTTGACTTATAATGACTAGTAATGCTTCACTATAATGGAATGGCTAATTAATCTGCTCACAATTGCTTGTTTGGTTGTCTTGCGACCATTGTACTGACTAGTAAGTATTGCAACTTCTAGCGGAATGGTGAATAAAAGTACCAACAAGCTGCTTTGGGTTTTGGGTTTATCTCATGCCATACATGTCGATTAAGAGTTACAACTAGGAATGGTTAATTAAAAGTGCCTCGCCTATTTTATCGGGGCGACTACCTAAACGACTAGTAAAGTGCAACTATAAGCGAATAAGTAAAGCTGCTTGTGTGAGTTCCTCGGTTGACTTCCTCGTTTGGTCTCGAGAAACACCGGGATGGGTTTGTTTGGTGTTAGCAGTTGGATCAGGATAGGTCATTCTTACCCTCTCGATAACCGGATGTAGTCTCTATAGGTTGCTTAGTGCGTCTTCCATTGGCTGGATCCACCATACCTATGGCGAGGACCG
The DNA here is from genome assembly GCA_030063025.1 of Avena longiglumis. Lineage (NCBI taxonomy): Eukaryota > Viridiplantae > Streptophyta > Magnoliopsida > Poales > Poaceae > Avena > Avena longiglumis. Next base: position 541,165,449 of record CP125974.1, on the reverse strand, counting down.
CCGAATTTAGCCTTTTAAGCAGGTTTTGAGATCGGCGCGTTAGCGGGGTTACCCTTCCTTGGCACAGGCGGGGTTATGGGCGCCATTGGTTATTCTTGGGCTCTTAGCCCCATTTGCATCTTGTCGTGGCCGGACTCTATCGTTTTCAAGGTGATTTGGATCTTTGTATATTATATTTGTATTCTTGACTCCTTGAGTGTTTATATATATCTCTCTGCATGGGTCCGTCGAGGCTGTTGTGTAATGTTATTACTTCGTTTTCCACCCTTGCGAAAGTGCTGGTGAGCACCTTTGAATCGTTTCTATCGGGTTTGAATTTTGCTCAAACTTGCATAGGTCCCCGAGGGATTCTGAGTGGTATCGAGCTCGGTGATTGCGGCCACAAGTCGACTGTAGGATAACCTAGCTATGACGCGATGAGTGTCAAAACTATTTTGCAAAAATCGGTTGGATAGTTCTGGTTAGGTCTGATTTTACTCCTTACCCGTCTACTAATCTCCTCTTATCTCGACGTGTTTTAAATCCGCTCTCTTCTCTTTCTTCGAGTCCAGGATTTCTCGTGGTTGGGTTTCCGTCGTACCTTCAGGGTTTCTCTTCCTCCCCTTTTGTAACGGAGGTGCTACGATCATCAATCCGCAACTGTTCTGTTGTGCCTTCATCCGATCTTTTGTTCTTGAGATCTTTATCCATTTTTGTTCCTTGCTGGATATCAGTGTCGTTGAAAAACATATGAAAAGGACGAGCAATGGTGAAGTTGGAGTATACCTTGAGCATGTGTTGTTCATGCCAATGGAACCATCGCGAAACCTAATCATTGGGTCTTTAAATGCGATTTACTGTGGCAACATTCCTTTGTTCCGGAAGCGCCTAAGAGTCCTTGGTCCAAATCTCGAGAGTTGAGTTGCTGATTCTCCTACCCATGTATAGAGTTGATAGTTGGGTCGGGATGGTGATCACCCTACCGACTCCTCTTGTTACGCTCTGTACATCGTTGGGGGATCAATGTAACTTCTCCCTCTTCTAATGGAAGTTAGGGTGGCCTTATCGTTGATGCCTCTATCTTCGTCCTTTGGTTCTCGAGTGCTCTCTCGTGGTCGGAAGAACAACGACCCTTTGTTAGTGGTGTCGCAAGATCTACAGCGCGGATCGGTCGCCGACCTTCCTTCCGGTACCATGAGGCGGATCTCGAGGCGAGATCCATTGTTAGTGGTGTCGGTGTGGCATCATAAAACCACTACTAGAAAATCGCGTTGAATTTGTGCATTGCATCGTCATCATCATGCATTGTTTGTTGCATCATTTGAAAAGCCTAGTTTTGAATGGTACAAAACCCTCTTTATTATAAAAGGCAAAACCCCGAAGGTATCGGATATTTTGTTTCACCTAAAAACTATTTGCAAAGTGGTTCTGTTTTAAATTAAAGAGGACCAAACAAACACAAATAATAAACAGCCCTGCTAAATCCTAGTCTCACCCAATCTATCCCTACCCACCAATGAGCCATACCTCACCCTCTCACCCAAACTATACCACCACCCCTCATCCATCCAGCCTCTTCCCCTCCCTTTTTCACCTGGCCCAACCCTCACCCACCCTCTCTCTCCTCTCAGCCGCGTGGCCCCACCTCCCAGGGCCCCACCTTGTCAGCCTCTCACCCATCCCACCTTCCCCAAACACCCACTGGACCCGCACTCTACGCACCAGTCCAGCTACCCCCACGCCCCCTCACTGCCGTGGCCCGGCCCGCGCTGCCCCTGGACCATGGTCCCACCCATGAGGCCCCCAGCTACCGCCTCTCTGTGCTTCTTCCCGAGTCTCCTCTCCCCTCGAGCGCCTTGCAGCTCCTCCTCCTCCCAGGCTCCTCGCGCCCGAGCCTAGCCCGCCCGGCCACCGCCTCCATGAGCCCAGCGCCGCCCGCCTCGCCCCTTCCTCTCGCCCCTCCCTCTCCTGCTCGCTCTTGGCCAAGCCCAGGCCTGTCGACCCCCTCTTCCCCAAGCGCCCGGACCCTCTCCCTCTCAAGCGTCGCCTCCTCTGGCCGGCGCGCCCTCGCCTCCTCCGCCGCTTGCTGCACCACCCGTCTCCCGCGCCTCGCGCCCGCGCCTCCATGGGCCCTTCATCCGCCGGGCTGCACCCGCTCCGCGGCGCGTGCCGCAGCCCGCGCCTTCCCCTCTCGCCCGCGCCGCCCGCTGGCGCCGTGGCCAGCCCTCACGGCTCGCCCTGCTCCACCTCGCCGTCGCGAAGCTCCCCCAACCCGCGACCGGACCTCGCCGCGCTTGGCGTCCTCTGCCCGTCTCTGCTGTCAGGCTCGCCGCCACGTCCTGTTTGGCCGCGCCGCCTCGCGTCGCCCAGCGCCGGATCCTCTCGGCCGCTCCGCCCCATGCTCTCGCTGCCTCGCTTTCGCCCCGCCTTCCAGCGGGCCAGGTCCCGCCGTCGGCCTCCTCTACGCCCGACAAGCCTTGCCCGTACTCGGGACCCTCGCCAAGCTCGCCTCGAGGCCATTGAACCAGCCAGAGCCAGAACCCGAAGACCGGGCGCTCCAAGATCCCTTCACGGGGTTGATGAGGCCAAGCAAGATCGCCACGGATGCGACAAGTTCTCCATCACGGAGCATCAAGACCGCCTCATGAGACCGACCCTCGGGACCGCCAAGATCGCCGAGACCCTAGGCATGAAGACCTCCTTGAGGGGCGACAAGTACTCCGGCGTGGACGATTGAAACCAACGAAGGCGATAGATGACGAGTACTTCCCCGGATCAATGCCCCGGGGCCAAGACCCGAGTCGCCGACATGGATCCGATGGCGTAACGCCAAGATCTACCACATGAAGACCGTCTGAACCGGTGACCCTCGGCGAACCTCGCAAGATCCTCGATATGGCCAAGATCTACCGGTGAGTCCGCACCGACAAGTGAAGTCGAACCACCAAGCCCTTCCTCGCGGAACAACAAGACCTACCTCGCTATCAGAGAGCGATCCATGAGCCCGACCGTGAACCACGGACCTGTCGAACCCTGAACCCCAGAACCCCCAAGATCGTCGAGACCCCTAATGTGTGAACCCCTTCCCGACCCCATATTTTATAATAACATAATAACCTTGTCGCATGTTATTTGACATCTCGCATGCATGTCATTGGTTTGGGGGCCTTATGCCGATTCACCTAATAATTAAATATGGGGCCCATATGCGGGCAAATCTAGTCTCATATCGGCCTCATTCAAACTTGTGTAGCGAACCGGTATCTTATCTTGCCCTGTTTAACAACATTTAATATGCGGGGTAGCTAAACAACTTGAACCGTTTAATAATTGTCGGGACCCCGGTTCCGCTTAATATGACCTAGTTGCATCGCACCTTTGCCATGTCATGAATCATGCATGCATCATGCCGATCTTATGCTGTGTATTGAATATTGCATCCGGTGTTTCTTCTAGTGATTTGGTTCTTCGTGGATAAGGCCGTTGAGTTGATGTGAGCTTCGCCCGATCTTGAGGAAAAAACCGACAATGTTTTCGGTGAGCATCTCCCTTTCTACCTATCTTACTTTTATAGTCTTTATTCCCTCTGTTGATCTATTGCTATCTGTGCGATGCTTTAGTTTAGTACACATGATATCTGCAGCCCTATATTGCCTTGGACACATCCTATTACATGTTGTTTGGTAGATGGTTGGCCTTAGCGTCGTGATCGCTTGCTCAAGTAATGTTGCGTGTTGTCAAATGCCACGATTCTTGATGTTTTGCATGTTGATGTTGGAGATGATTCTAGTTTTACTTATGTTCACTTTAAATTCTGTTTAACAACTAAAATTGAATAAGCGAGGCATCGGTGGGTGATAGATAATATTTGGTTTCGACGCCCACTTGTGTCCGTAAGACCAGTACTTGATACTGTTCCTTGATTTATCGCTATCCACATCCGGAGGTATGGGACCCCACAGGCGAGCTTGATTGATCTTATTTCTAGGGGCCACAAACTAGTTTGAGGTTTTATTTACGATCTGTACTTATGCCATGCTTTTTGCTTTATTCGATTGTCGAGGGGCACCTTGTCTTTTTAGGAATTGTGACCCGTTACGTGGTATCGACAAGCCCAGCCACACTTCGGGTTCCCGATCGTTTCTGCCCCACAAACCTTGAGGCCGTCTTGGAGTCACTAACCGTTCGGAATCTACTTAAGGTGGCCCCAAATATTTACGAATCTGTGATTGTTCGTGTCATTGAAAGCCTCGTTGGGTTTTGATTTGGTTTTCGAGGTTGATCGTGTGTTGCTATTGGTGCACCCGGGTAAAACTTTCACGAAAGCCGTGTCATGGTTATGGACGACTTAGACCTGATGTCGATCATAGACAAGCATAACTAAAGTTCTTGCTATAAATTTGACTTATAATGACTAGTAATCAGCTTCACTATAATGGAATGGCTAATTAATCTGCTCACAATTGCTTGTTTGGTTGTCGCTTGCGACCATTGTACTGACTAGTAAGTATTACCTTCTAGCGGAATGGCTGAATAAAAGTACCAACAACTGCTGGGTTTTGGGTTTATCTCATGCCATCTGTATCTGATTAGTAAGAGTTACAACTATAACGGAATGGTTAATTAAAAGTGCCTACTGCCTATTTTATCAGGACGACTACCTAAACCTGACTAGTAAAGTGCCGCAACTATAACTGAATAAGTAAAACTGCCAATCTGTGTGAGTTCCTCGGTTGACTTCCTCGTTTGGTCTCGAGAAACACCGGGATGGGTTTGTTTGGTGTTAGCTTGAGTTGGATCCGGATAGGTCATTCTTACCCCTCTCGATAACCGGATGTATCGAGTCTCTATAGGTTGCTTAGTGCGTCTTTGCCGCTGCTCGATCCACCATACCTATGTGGCGAGGGCCTTGAATTCTAGCCTCGGTGTCTTGGCCTCGATCTTGGCGCTCCTCTTTCCTTTGCCCTTTGTCGGCACCTTTTGTTTAAGCGGTTTTGAGATCGGCCGTTAGCGGGGTTACCCTTCCGGCTTGGGCAGGAGTTATGGGCGCCATTGGTTATTCTTGAGGCTCTTAGCCCCATTTGCATCTTGTCGTGGCGGACGCTCTATCGTTTTCAAGGTGATTTGGATCTTTGTATATTATATTTGTATTCTTGACTCCTTGAGTCATTGTTATATATATATCATCATGGGTCCGTCGAGGATTGTGTAATGTTATTGCCGTTTTCCACCCTTGAAAGTGCTGGTGGGCACCTTTGAATCGTTTCTGGATTTGGCGAATTTTGCTCAAACTTGCATAGGTCGATTCGAGGTGTTACAAAGTGGGAGGCCGAAGGAATATGCCACGAGGCAATAATAAAGTGTTTATTATGTGTATTCCAAGTATATGATAGATGTTTATTTTGCATGCTATAATTGTATTAATCTGAAGCGTTAATACATGTGTGTTTAATAAACAAAGAAAGTTCCTAGTTATGCCTCTCTCATAAACTAGCTCGTTGATTAACAAGATGATCAAGGTTTCTGATCATGGACATTGGATGTTGTTAATAACGGGATCACAACATTAGTGTAATGGTGTGATGAACACTCATCCAAGTATAGCATTACGATCAAAGTCATTAAGTTTATATTGCTATAACAACTTACGAGTGATCATAATCCTTAGACCATGAGATCATGTCGATCACTAACAGGAAGAGTTTCTTGATAACATCAAGCGTCACCGTAACGGGTGATTATAAAGATGGATTCAGAACTAATAAAGTGTTATGTTGAGGCTCATGGATCAAGAGTGGAATTTGTTCATCCCGATGGCGGATAGATATACTCTGGGCCCTCGGTGATATCACATTGATTAGCTTGCAAGCAAGTGATTTGATCACTAGAATGTTATATCACGGAGCGAGAAAAGAGTGCATGTCGTGTGAGATCAAACTAGGTATGGAGATACCTATGATCGTATCTCGGACATGTAATATATCGTGAAACAAAGGATTAAGATACTAGCGTAAAGGTTACGATCACAAGAAAGTCATCGTTGAATGTGTGGGAGTCATATGGGTCTCAGGATCCGCTTGATTATTGATCCGAGAGGGGTCTCGATCATGTCGCATTATTCACGAACGTAGGGTGACACATAAGAACACCGACATCCAATTGGAGCAAAGTTTCATGCCGAAAATAAAAAGGAAAGCAGAATTTATTTCACTAGACACGAAAGCTGTTTGGTTGAAATTCTTGGCGGTTACGCATGTGAAATGGAATACTAGCAAGGGTTTTATGTGAATGTTTGTTAATTAAAGTAATTGACAAAATTCTGAATAAAATAAAAGAGTTTTATTTAATGAGAGTTTGCATTAAATTTGGTGGAAATTTAATGGGATTTTTGAGTGGGATTTTGAGTGGAGGCTTTTTAATGGGAGTGGAGGCTTTTCATTTTGAGTGGGAGCTCCACCCACATGAATGTGGAAGAGGTGGGGGCAGCCCCATGGCTGGGCGCCATGCCCCTTGGGTGCCCCCCCTCTCCCCTATAAAAGGCCCCCTCTCCTCCTCTCACAACACACCTCCTCGTGAAGGATCTCTCTCCTCTAGAATTTATCCCCCATGGTCTCGGACTAGCGAGATACATGTTCCAGTGGCTATTCGGCAAGAAAGAGTTGTGCTTCCGCTGCATTTGGAGCGAGGAGGCGGAGGTTGCTCGGTGCCTCGAGCGTGTGTGCGAAACCGGATCTGGCTGGCGATTTGGCGCTAGGACTTCCTCTCGATCTTGAGATCGGCAAGAGATCGTCTACATCAACCACGAGTTGAACTCGTTAAGCTTTGTCGGTCTTCAAGGGTATGTTCTCTACGGATATACATCTGCCCGTTGTTTGTATCTAGTAGATGGATCTTGGTATATAGTTCACATCGTAGGAAAATTTTTGTTTTCTATGCTGCGAACCCTTCATTTATAACCAGGAATAACATAATTTATTACATCTTACATAGCTCATTTGGCTATCTCATTACAATACAGCAGAATTTAACAATAGCATGGTGTCCTTCATCTTCAAAGTGCCACAGGCAGACATGTTGGTTGTAGACTTGTAATCCTAATCATTAAACTTCACTAATATCAAACAAACCTGCAACATAACAAGTTACAATACAAGGGTCAATACATTTGAATTGTATTGTCAGGTGATACTATGGTAGTATAGTGGAGTCTATCATCTATATGCATTTGGCTAAGTGGAGCTTAGGCTTGTTTTGCTTAAAATAGATTTTCCTTATCATTTGAAAACACTAAGTTTTTGCTTGACAAAATCTTTCCCAAGGCATCTCCCAATAGAAATTGGTGATCCTTCAATCCCTTGTTCACCCACAAGATTTTAACTTAGAAATTGGGATGAGGAGATTCTTGATAGCTTCCATGTCTTGATGCTCAAATTGTCCTTTGCAGGACATGGCTAAGTACTTAGATTTTACACTCTGCAGAGGTGGTGCACTTTCCCACAAGACTTGGTTTCACCAAGACAAGATCTTCGAAGCCTTCCCTTAGACCCGGAATGGGCGTTCAACCTATCATTCCCCTACCACCAACTGTCCATTTGGCTAAGTTATTGCAACCTATATGATCCAGTGAGCCCATAATGCCAAGTGGTGCACTTGAAGCTTCTCAACATTTGACATCTCAAATCTCTTTGTTCTGGGTGGCCATCCACAAGTGTGATACACGGGGTAGTCCATTGAAATGGGCCCTGAGTAACCACTCAACACAAACCAATCCTTCCATTCCACCCAGGTGATTCATTTACTTAGTTGTTTTATTAATCAAAACACAAGTCCTCAGACTTAGAAATATTTCCATAGTATGAATATATATTCCACCCTTATTTTCTACTAGCTAAGCTAAGCATGGTAGTAGTAGGAATCTTAACTTAGGAAATTCTACTAAGGTTTCATCTACTAGGATTTCCCATAGCATAGTTTATACTTAGCAAAAATTCCATGCAAGTCCTACTTAGAAATATCACTAATGTATAGTGAAAATAATGGGACAAAAGTATGAAGCATCACTTGCCTTTTTATCGTTGATGATCGTACACTTCTCACAATCATACACATTGCACTCCGTGTAATCTAAACGATAAATACATACACCATAATAAATAACCAATCCAAGAGCCAAATAACATGCAAATGAACACATGGCATGAACAACCAACATACAAACCTATTAAGATTATCTATATTATTTCATTGTCGGTTAATGTTCTTTATATGGTTTACCATGCAAGATAATTTATGTCATATGTTTTCAGCGTTTCTACAAGTTGCAAGGATTTTAGATATATCTTATTTGATAAATTTGGATGAGCCAATCAAAAGTGGTGAATTTTGGAAGATTGCTGAATTCATATACTTAAAAAATTATTCTATAGTTTAAGTTTGGTCACAACCCAGCCAACTGAGGCCACTTACGGCACCTACGTACGCAGCCATGAGATCTTGGGTGAAAGACAATCGAAATCGTTAATTGAGGCGAATAAGCCTGATTTATTGATTTTATTTGACAGGACGAGGCGTGAGTCTTATGAGGTTGTCTAAGTGACGAGAGTACTAGGACAATCAACAAAGTGCAAGGACCATGCAGGCAAGCAAAAGCATGCACGATCCATGTTCCACTTATATATCAATTAGCATTTATTTTAGTTTGTAGCCCGCAACATTAGTAAGCATGCAACAAATCACAAAATTATGCTGGTTGATTATAGTGCATTGCGGTCAGCCATTCCTCTATACTTGGCAGCTAGGAATATTTTTTTGGATCAAAAGGTAGACATGCGAAAGGGTACTAGTATGTGAGCATTATATTGATTGATTTGGTTTCCTAGTTTAGATAATTTTGGGATCTGATGCTAATGGACAGAGGACGTGATTTGTGACATTTATCTGAAAGCTTTAACTTAAAATGATTTATAAAATTAATGTTATGGATGAGATAGTCAGTTCGCCATATTTGATTTTGATTGATTTAAACTTGTCTAAAATTAAAGTTTTATGATTCCATCGGGTTATATATTTCTTATAGATTCCCTGGGGTATAAAGTTTACAAAATTTGGATGCAGAGAACTAAAGTTATGATTTTTGGAAGTTTATAGTCTATCGTAGACAGAAATCTGAAAATAATAAAAATATATGACCCGATAGCATAATAAGATTAGCATGTATCCTCAGCTATGAGATCTTTTACGTCTATTGGATGAAGGTTGGACAGCTGAAAAGAAAAGACAGTAGCAGCTCACCAGGTTGAGTCGTTGACAGCAGCGCACGCGACGACTCTCGGCTACCTGTGTCATTGGCCTCATTATAATAGTCTTCGGGCTTGGAGATACTCCTCACAGCACAGCTCATTCGACGGCATCCTTGGCGCACTTCGACGAGACTCCTCATGATAGTCACGCTCGCTTCCGAACTGACGACGGCTTGGCTCGGCGCCACGACAAACAAACATGAGAAGACACAAGAACATGTCCATGAGGTGGCGGCGGTGATTGGAGTCCTCGGATAGAAAGAATAGGGCTAGAGGTTCATATATGCAGCGTCTGCGGTCCGATGAACTCGCCAAGATCTTGATTAAACGTCGACCACATAAATTATTATAAAGCTTCTGTAAGAAAATTTTGAGAACAAAAGTTGAAAAAGAGAAGGGGCACGAAGTGACGTGCTCCGTTTTATTTGGTATGACCTTAGAAAGGAGATTAGGAAAGCTATTCAAATTAATGATATTCTGGTCACGAGATTGAATTGAGAAATTAAGACGTTAAAGTGGGAAATTAAGAGTCTGAATTGAACCTGCATTAAATTCCCAACAATTTTCGTGTTGATGGCGAAACGTTTCTGAGTCTTGAATGCCATAAAATGGGAGGGGGAGAAATGAGTCCATGAGTGTAACGTACTGAAGGGAATATGCCCTGAGAGGCAATAATAAAGTGTTTATTATGTATATTCTAAGTATATGATAGATGTTTATTTTGCATGCTATAATTGTATTAATACGGAAACATTAATACATGTGTGTTTAATAAACAAACAGAAAGTTCCTAGTTATGCCTCTCTCATAAACTAGCTCGTTGATTAACAAGATGATCAAGGTTTCCTGATCATGGACATTGGATGTTGTTAATAACGGGATCACAACATTAGTGTAATGATGTGATGAACATTCATCCGAAGTATAGCATTACGATCAAAGTCATTGTGTTTATATTGCTATAACAACTTACGTGATCCTAATCCTTAGACCATGAGATCATGTCGATCACTAACACCGGAAGGGTTTCTTGATAACATCAAGCGTCACCAAGTAACGGGGTGATTATAAAGATGGATTCAGAACTAATAAAGTGTTATGTTGAGGCTCATGGATCGAGAGTGAAATTTGTTCATCCGATGGCGGATAGATATACTCTGGGCCTCTCGGTGATATCACATTGATTAGCTTGCAAGCAAGTGATTTGATCACTAGAATGTTATATCAGGAGCGAGAAAAGAGTGCATGTCGATAGCGAGATCAAACTAGGTATCGAGATACCGATGATCGAATCTCGGACATGTAATATATCGTGAAACAAAGGGATTAAGATACTAGCGTAAAGGTTAAGCGATCACAAGAAAGTCATCGTTGAATGTGTGGGAGTCGGTATGGGTCTCGGATCCGCTTCGATTATTGATCCGAGAGGGTCTCGATCATGTCCGCATTATTCACGAACCGTAGGGTGACACACTTAAGAACACCGACATCCAATTGGAGCAAATGTTTCATGCGAAAGAATGAACAAGCGCGGAATTTATTTCACTAGATAAAAGCAGGTTTTCGGTGAAATTGCATAAAGTGGTTATGCATGTGAAATAGAATTCTAGCAAGGGGTTATTTGTGAATGTTTGTCATTAAAGTAATTGACAAAATTCTGAATAAAATAAAATAGTTTTATTTAATGAGAGTTTGCATTAAATTTGGTGGAAATTTAATGGGAATTTGAGTAGACTTTTGAGTGGAGGGAATTTAAAGGGCATTTTGTGAGTCGAGTGTCCACCCACATGAATGAAGGAGGGAGGGCAGCCCCATGGCCGGCGGCCACCCCCTTGGGTGCCCCCTCCTCCTATAAAAGGAGCCCCCCTCTTCACTTGTCTCTCACACCTCCTCGTGAAGGATCTCTCTCCCCCTCTAGAATTTATCCCCCATGGTCTCGGACTAGCGAGATACATGTTCCCGGTGGCTATTCGGCAAGAAAGAGTTGTGCTTCCGCTGCATCGCTGGAGCGAGGAGGCGGAGGTTTCTCGGTGCCTCGAGCGTGTGTGCGAGCACGGATCGCTGCTAATTTGCGGCGCTAGGACTTCCTCTCGATCTTGAGATCGGCAAGAGATCATCTACATCGACCACCGAGTTGAACTCGTTAAGCTTTGTCGGTCTTCAAGGGTATGTTCTCTCGGATATACATCCGTTGTTTGTATCTAGTAGATAGATCTTGGTATATAGTTCACATCGTAGGAAAATTTTTGTTTTCTATCTTGCGAACCCTACGGTGTATCGAGCCGGATCTATCGTAGATACTTTACATGGGTAGTACACATATGAGTATGTGGGCGATGATGATCATGTTGTTGCACCTTTGTTGTAATTTTGGATATTGGTGGCATAGTTGGATGGGCGGCGGACAAACTTTACATGTCCTCGCACATGAGACCTGTTCCACGCTTGACATGCAACTAGTTTGCATAAGTGGCTAGCGGGTGTCTGTCTCTCCTACTATAGTCAATATCTATTTTGCAAGCGAGTTGTCAACAATTTGATTATCCTCGTTGTGGTTCATGTTCGTAGGTAAGAAAGGTTCTATCTCGAAAGCCCTAAGCCACGTAAAACTTGCAATGGATAAATTAGAGGCGTCTAGTTTAGATTGTTGCTGGGCTAGTGTTATGATATAGTAGTGTTGTAAGTAGAAGTATGAGATGATACTCTTACAACACACATAGCGTGTAAAATCCATAGACCTTGGATTTACACATATAGGTATGATAGTGATCATACCACGATGCACATGATAGAGATCATCTGCGGGAACCATATCATTTCACTAATAAACATATGATGTTTTATAGCATCTTATATTGCTTGTTTAGCGCTTTGTTAGCATAATAAGATGATCCCTCTTTTAAATATCAAGATAAGAATGTGTTCTTCCTTTAGTATGCACCGATTATGTTTTCGTCGCTCCAAGACATCACGTGATGATCGGGTGTTCTTGGATCCACGACCATATTTGGTGTAAAAGCAGTTACACACGAATACTAAGGTTCTAACTTGGCGATCCTATCGTATGCAGACATGGCCTCGGAACACGGACGAAAGGTTAAGCATGAGTCATATAGTAGATATGATGCCCATTTGATGCTCGCCTTTGAAGCTACACCGACTCACGTGATGATCGGACTTGGTGTAGTGGATTTGGTTCATGTAATCACCAAAAGGCATGAGGGATGTCGTTTTGAGTGGGAGTTCATTCGTAATATGGATTAGTTGAACTCAATCTATCATACACTTAGTCTAAACTTTACAAATTCATTGTAGATGGCACCACCGCTTTTAATTTCAATGTGTTCATGGAGAAAGAGAAACTTGCAATGAGCGTAGCAACTTTACCGAATGGGCCATGAATTTGAGGATTCTCCTCTACGCACAAAAGCAATATGTGCTAGAAGCGCCGTTAGGACCCCACCTTTTGAGGATGCCCACGAGGAGAAGAATGTCTATCGGACTCGTCGGAGGACCACAACTTAGTTCATTGCGGCATATTGTATGGGCTAGAGCAGACTTTGAAAGCGTTTGGCAATGCAATTGATACAATGGGTGAGTTGAAAATGATTTTCGACACACATGCTCATGAGAGCTGGCAACTTGAAAAGTTCTTTAGGCGCATGATGGAAGAGCACGACTCGTTAGTGAGCATGTACTCAAGATGTCGGGTTACGCCGATAAGCTTGTGTCCTTGGGAATATCGATTCCCATTGACTTAGGCATCCATCGTTTCTGCGGTCTACGCCACCTAGCTATAAGAGCTTCGTGATGAACTATAATATGCAAGGCATGAAGAAGTCTCTTCGAGCTTCATCAATGCTTAAAACTACAGTGGAGATCAAAAGGAACATCAAGTGTTGATGATCAATAGGAACACTTGGTTTCAAGAAAGACAAGAAGGAAAAGCGGAAGGAAGTAAGGCGGCAAGCGTTGCAGCGCTGAAAAGAAACCCGAGTTGGACCTAAGTCGATTCGAGTGCTACTATTGTAAGGGTGACCCTTTGGGCAAGCCCCAAGTATCGGCAGACAAGAAGGCCGGCAAGGCAAACAAAGGTATATATGATATACATGTTATTGATGTGTACTTGACTAGTGCTCGCGGTAGCACTTTGGGTATTTGATACGGTTCGATTGCTAATATTTGTAACTTTCGAATCGAGAAATGCGGAACAAGCGACCGCTAGCAAGGGGTGAGGTCAAGATGCGTGTCGGCAATGGATCAAGCGTTGATGTGATCGCCCGTCGAACGCTGCCTCTCCACTTGCGTCGGGATTAGTTATAAACTTGAATAAATGTTATCTGGTGCACCTGCGAGCATGAACATTGTATCTGGATCGTGTTTGATGCACGAAGTGGTTATTCATTTAAATCGAGAACAATGGTTGTTCCATTTATATGAATGAAATCTTTTATGGTCATGCACCGATGATGAATGGTTTATTTCTATTAGATATCGATGATAATGTTACACATATTCATAATGTTGATGCTAAAAGTTAAACTTAATGATGATATATCCGCATATATGTAGCCTTGCCGTCTAGGTCATATTGGCGTTAACGCATGAAGAAGCTCCATTCGGATGGACTTTTGGAATCACTTGATTATGAATCATTTGATACATGTGAGCCATGCCTTATGGGCAAGATGACTAGAACGCCGGTTTAGGTTCAATGGAGCAGGCGGATTTATTGGAAATCATACATTACGATGTATGTGGTCCAATGAGTGTGTAAACGACGAGGTGGATATCGTTATTTTGTTACTTCCACGGATGATTTGAGTAGATACGGTTATATCTACTTGATGAAACACAAGTCTGAAACCTTTGAAAAGTTCAAGGAATTTCGAATGAAGTGGAAAATCATCGTAATAGAAAGATCAAATTTCTACGGTCCGAGGCCGTGGAGGTGAGTATCTAAGTTCTGAGTTTAGCACTCACATGAAAGAGTGTGGAATTGTTTCACAACTCACACTGCGGAACACCACATGAAATGGTGTGTCGGAACGTCGTGTCGTACTTTATTAGATATGGTTTGATCTATGATGTCTCACAGCGGACTTGCCGTTGTCATTTTGGGGTTATGCACTAGAAAGCTGCATTCACTTTAAATCGGACACCATCTAAATCCGTTGAAAAGACACCGTATGAATTGTGGTTTGGAAACAAACCTAAGCATCATTCTTAAAGTTTGGGGATGCGATGTTTATGTGAAGAAACTTAAATCGGATAAACTCGAACCCAAAGCGGAAAAATGCGTCTTCATAGGATACCCTAAAGAAACTATTGGGTATTCCTTCTATCACAGATCCGAGGGCAAGGTTTTGTTGCCAGAATGGATCCTTTCTAGAGAAAGAGTTTCTCGCGAAAGGTGTGAGTAGTCGGAAGGTAGAACTTCGAAGAGGTTGTGGAACCTTCTCTTCTAAGTATGGCGAGTAGCGGTAGCCGGAAGTTGTTCGAGTTGGCTCCACCTTGAAGAGGGAACTAATGATAATGATCATGAAACTCGAAGAGAGTACTACCGAACCTCACAGTCAAGCAGAGGCGTGCGGCTCCCGAGTGACGGAAATCCTGTCATGAATTTCATGGTTGATGAAAATGATGACCCTGCGACGTATGAAGAAGCGATGATGAGTCCGGATTACAACAAATGGTTAGAAGCCATGAAATCAGAGATGGAATCCATGTATGAAAATCAAGTTTGGAACTTGGTGGAATTACCTCACGACCGAAAGGCCGTGGAGAACAAATGGATTTTCAAAAGGAAAGCGTCTTGATGGTAATGTGACCGTCTATAAAGCTCGACTTGTCGCAAAGGGGTTTCGACAAATTCAAGGAGTTGACTATGATGAGACTTTCTCTCCCGTAGCGATGCTAAAGTCAGTTAGGATTATGTTAGAAATTGCTGCATATTTCGATTATGAGATATGGCAGATGGATGTCAAAACCGCGTTTCTCAATGGTAATATTGAAGAAGAGTTGTATATGATACAACCAAAGGGTTTTGTCGATCCTAAGGATGCTAACAATGTGTGCAAGCTTCAGCGATCCATCTATGGATTGAAGCAAGCATCACGAAGTTGGAATCTCCGCTTTGATGAGGTGATCAAAGAGTTTGGATTTGTCCAAACTTATGGAGAAGCTTGTATTTACAAGAAAGTGAGTGGGAGCAATGTGGCATTTCTGATATTATATGTGGATGACATATTATTGATCGGAAATGATATAGATCTTTTAAACAGTGTTAAAAGTTATCTAAACAGCAAATTTTCAATGAAGGACCTAGGTGAAGCGTCATACATATTAGGCATAAAGATCTATAGAGATAGATCTAGGCGCCTAATAGGGCTATTGCAAAGTACATACCTTGATAAGATTTTAAAGAAGTTTAAAATGGACGGAAGTAAGAAGGGGTTCTTACCTTTGTTGCAAGGCAAGACATTGAGTAAGACTCAAAGTCCGGCGTCGGCGGAAGAAAGAGAGATAATGGACAAAGTCCCCTATGCTTCAGCCATAGGCTCTATAATGTACGCCATGCTATGTACAAGACCGGATGTGGCACATGCTATTATTTTGACTAGTAGGTACCAATCGGATCCAGGTTCGGAACACTGGATAGCGGTCAAGAATATCCTTAAGTACTTACGAAGAACTAAGGATATGTTTCTTGTATACGGAGGTGAAGAAGAGCTCGTTGCTAAGTGTTATGTCGACGCTAGCTTTGACACCGATCCGGATGACTCTAAGTCTCAATCCGGGTAAGTATTTCTCATGAATGGCAGAGCGGTTAGTTGGAGGAGCTCCAAACAACCTGTGGTAGCGGGATCAACAACGGAGGCCGAATATGTTCTTTGCTTGAGCGGCTCGAAGCGATTTGGATGAAGGAGTTCATATCTGAACTAGGAGTGGTGGCAAACGCGTTGGACCCAATGGTGATCTATTGTGACAACAATGGTGCCATTGCCAATGCCAAAGAGCCAAGGTCTCACAAGCATTCCAAGCATATTAAGCGCCGGTTTCACTCCATCCGTGAGCATGTCAAGGATGGAGATATAAAGATTTGTAAAGTACATACGGATCTCAATGTAGCAGATCCGTTGACTAAAACTCTCCCTAGAGCAAAACATGATCAACACCAGAACTCAATGGGTGTTAGATTTATCACTATGTAACTAGATTATTGTCTCTAGTGCAAGTGGGAGACTAAAGGGAATATGCCCTGAGAGGCAATAATAAAGTGTTTATTATGTATATTCCAAGTATATGATAGATGTTTATTTTGCATGCTATAATTGTATTAATACGGAAACATTAATACATGTGTGTTTAATAAACAAACAGAAAGTTCCTAGTTATGCCTCTCTCATAAACTAGCTCTTTGATTAACAAGATGATCAAGGTTTCCTGATCATGGACATTGGATGTTGTTAATAACGGGATCACAACATTAGTGTAATGGTGTGATGAACATTCATCTGAAGTATAGCATTACGATCAAAGTCATTGTGTTTATATTGCTATAACAACTTACGAAGTGATCCTAATCCTTAGACCATGAGATCATGTCAATCACTAACACCGGAAGAGTTTCTTGATAACATCAAACATCACACCGTAATAGGGTGATTATAAAGATGGATTCAGAACTAATAAAGTGTTATGTTGAGGCTCATGGATCGAGAGTGGAATTTGTTCATCCCGATGACGGATAGATATACTCTGGGCCCTCTCGGTGATATCACATTGATTAGCTTGCAAGCAAGTGATTTGATCACTAGAATGTTATATCATAGGAACGAGAAAAGAGTGCATGTCGGTAACGAGATCAAACTAGGTATGGAGATATCGATGATCGAATCTCGGACATGTAATATATCGTGAAACAAAGGGATTAAGATACTAGCGTAAAAGGTTCCAACGATCACAAGAAAGTCATCGTTGAATGTGTGGGAGTCAGTATGGGTCTCGGATCCGCCGATTATTGATCCGAGAGGGTCTCGATCATGTCCGCATTATTCACGAACCGTGGTGACACACTTAAGAGACACCGACATCCAATTGGAGCAAATGTTTCATGCCAAAAGAATGAACAAGCACGAATTTATTTCACTAGATACAAGCACAGTTTTCGGGTGAAATTGCATAAAGTGGTTATGCATGTGAAATAGAATTCTAGCAAGGGTTATTGTGAATGTTTGTCATTAAAGTAATTGAAAAATTCTGAATAAAATAAAAGAGTTTTATTTAATGAGAGTTTGCATTAAATTTGGTGGAAATTTAATGGGAATTTGAGTGGACTTTTGAGTGGAGGGAATATAAAGGGCATTTTGTGAGTGGAGTGTCCACCCACATGAATGAAGGAGGAGGGCAGCCCCATGGCGGCCACCCCTTGGGTGCCCCCTCCTCCTATAAAAGGAGCCCCTCCTCACTTGTCTCTCACCTCCTCGTGAAGGATCTCTCCCCTCTAAAATTTATCCCCATAGTCTCGGACTAGCGAGATACATGTTCCGGTGGCTATTCGGCAAGAAAGAGTTGTGCTTCCGCTGCATCATGGGCGAGGAGGCGGAGGTTGCTCAGTGCCTCGAGCGTGTGTCTTGACACGGATCTGCTGATTCTGGCGCTAGGACTTCCTCTCGATCTTGAGATCGGCAAGAGATCGTCTACATCAACCACGAGTTGAACTCGTTAAGCTTTGTTGGTCTTCAAGGGTATGTTCTCTACGGATATACATCCGTCCGTTGTTTGTATCTAGTAGATAGATCTTGGTATATAGTTCACATCTTAGGAAAATTTTTGTTTTCTATGCTGCGAACCCTACACGTACAAGCTCCAGTCTAAACATAAACAAGGAAGACAATCGATCTTTTTGTATGTTCGGTCTAGATGTGCCAAGAATGCGGCCCAAGAAAAAGGTGAAAACAGGAAACGGAGAAAAAAAATGGGGAGAAAGAGGGTTGTTCGGTTGGGCTGAATTTAGACCGAATTGACTGAATCGGCCAAGTTGGGTTGTTTTTTTATTCTTTTCGTTTTTATTTTCTAGTTCTAATTTATTTTTTCAATTTTATTCAAAATTTTACCAAACTTTTCAGAAAATTTTATATAAAATATAAGTTGATATTTTATGCCAATTAGAGTATTTGTAATATATATTTTTAAAGTCTAATTCATTTAGAAATTGAGCATGTCACGTTGGCCTATACAGTATATTTTCTTAATTCTTGTTTATTTCATATCTTTTGATTTAGAGCTCCAAAAAAAGGTCAAACAAGTTTGTAAAGTTTTATAAAATATTTATTTATTATTATATATCATTTAAGTATACTTTTGTTTCATTCAATTATGGATTTCGTCCATGGCCTAAATTAATTTTGGGAATATTTTCTTATTTCTTTTTATCTTATATTGTTCACAACTTTTATCTAGGGACCCAAATAAGGTGAAATCAATTTGTTACTTACCTTTATATCACTTAGAAATGACTTTTCTCAAAATTAATTATATGGAACGAAGCCATAGATATGAATTGAAATTGATGTGATGATTTTCTTATTTGGCTTTAGGTTTTGGGTATGTTCCGTTTCCATTGGTTTAAAATGCAAGTTCTTAATGATGATGATGCATGCCATGCATTTGAAATTTTGAAATCTTGTTTGTCACTTTCTCATTCAAAATTGTTTTAAGTAAGGTTTTGATGTTTCTAATTAGAAGCAAAAAGTTTCTTTTCCCTCTAAATTTTATCCTTTATTTATTTTATTTTTTTATTTTTCACATTTCAAAATTTAGAAAATTTTGGGATGTGACAATTACCTTTGACATGATGGCCTCATGAGCTAACTTTAGCCTACCATGGGAGAGTAGAAGATCCTCATGCGAGCTTGAGAGCTTAACATGAATTTCTTCTAATTTCCCATAGTTGCTAGTTAGAAAAGCAAGTTGAGCCTTTAGCTCAACATTATCCTTCAAAATAGATGCTTCACAAGAAATAGAGTTAGTAGCACAAGCATCATCACTATTTGCAAAAGGTGAGGGCAACTTGGCAAGCTCTTTTGAATATGAAGCTTTAAGTTGCTCATGCGACTCGGTGAGTTTGATGAGCTCCCTCTTAACGACCCGAGAGCCATTTTCGAGGTGCTTAAAATCCTCAACAAGTTTAACATATAAGCAACTTCAAGTTCATCATTTTTAATCTTGAAGGAGTTTGCCACCGCAAGTTCTCTATCATGGTATTCCTTTACTCTAGATAATTTTAGAGTAAAAGTCTCCAAAAGAGATTCTTTGGTGGTTTGTTCTTCTTCAAGGGAGTCCTTTAGTTGAGCAATTTCATTAGCATACTCACGTTCAAGCGCAAACTTTTCATAAATTATGTTTTCTTGCTCCTCATTAAGATCATTGCCTTCTATAGCATAATGCAAAATTTCAATGAAGTTGGAGGAAGAAATTTTATTTTTGAAGAGAGCGCTATAGACAACCTCTCCCATTTTCTTAATAGAGATAATATCATACTTACCTCGATAATCATCATTATCATTCTCAATCTCATCATCATCATCATGAGATACAATGGGATCCAAAGAGGTTACCTTTGTTCCCTTAGCCATAAGGCATATGTGAGAACCAGAAGAAGGTGATGATGAGATTGCACTTGTAGCTCTATTCAAGACCTTGTCCTGGCCCATAGAATCTTCATTTTCCTCTACATGGTTAGCAACACAAGCAATAGAGGAAATAGAAGCATTTTTATCATGGCAACAAGACAACACAAGCATATCATCATGATAATTATTCAAGCCATTACAACATGATATGCAAGGACTATCAACACAAGCATGTAAGGAGTTAGTAGTGCTCGAAGTGTTAAAGTCCAAAGTTAGATCATTGCAACTAGATAGGGATGAAGGATTACAAAGAGTAAGCACACTATCCACATTGAAATTTCTATCACCACTAACAGTATCATTACCTTGTGAAAAATCACATGTTGGTGAAGTGATAGGCGATGAGAAATCATCTCGGCCGAAAGTGGAAGCAACACAATCATCCTCAATAATGTTGGACTTGCTATATTTATCTTGAAGCTTGGTCCATATTTCATGAGCACTTTCGAATAAGGAATGATAGAAGAAAGAACTACATTGCTCACAACATGCAAAAGAATTTTAGTATCTAGAGCATCTATATGAGAGTTCAACTTCTCCTCTAAAGATTCATTTTGGGGATCCACGGGAGGAGAGAAACCCATATATAGATATCCCTTGATAATTGGGTGATTTTTTCGAAATAAATTAAGCATGCGAATTTTCCAAACATCATAATTTGTGCCATCGAATGTGAACATGTCATTGTGCACTAATCCCTAGCCGACATCTTTACTCTCAAAGGTGAAGCCTAAAATGAGAGACCGGGCTCTGATACCAATTGAAAAGGATACAGATGCCGCCTAGAGGGGGGTGAATAGGCGGTTTAAAACTTTTACGAGATGGGATTAACAAAGGCAGAATAAAACTAGCGTTTACTTTGTCAAGCACAAAACCTATATAAACTACGGTTCACCTATGTGCACCAACAACTTATGCTAAATAAAACAAGCAACTATGTGATAGCTAGATATAATAATTCAAGCACGAAGGCTATCACAAAGTAAAGTGCATAAGTAAATAGCTCGGGTATAGAGATAACCGAGGCACGCGGAGACGATGATTTCTTACCGAGTTCCTCCCATAAAGAGAGTACGTCTCGTTGGAGAGGGGGTGGTATCAAACCACATACGCCACAAAAGGCCTCCCTTATTCTCTGGTGAATCTCACCCCAATGGGATCGATCCACACTTCCACTATCGGTGCACTTGTCGGTGGCAACCGGAACCTCTCACAAGGTTGGGGCACTTCTCCACAACTTAATCGGAGGCTCCCAACAAATGCCACCAAGGCCACAACCTGCAACACCAACAAACCGTCTAGGGTTCCAAGAACCCAAGAGTAAAAAGCTTCTCAACTTTCACTCACCAAATCCTCCGAGGAGAACTCAAACCGATGCACCAAATGCAATGGCAAGAACACGGGAAGTGCTCAAGTCCTTCTCTCCCAAAGTCCACAAAAGCTACAAAAGCTAGTGGGAGAATAAGAGAGGAAGAACACACGAGGAAATCCACAAAAGAAACCCCAAGATCTAGATCCCAATATGTTTCCCTCACATAGAGGAGAGATGGATTGGTGGAGTTGTAGATCTAGATATCCCCTTTCAAATCCCCCTAAAAGATTCAAGAAATATGGGAGGGATTGAGAGTATTTACAAGCTCTTGAAGGTCAAAACAATGAAGGAGAGAGAGAATTCAAACAGGCCTAAGGAGGAAGAAGGGGTCTATTTATACCCCTCCCAACGAAATATGACCATTTGGGACCTTCCAGGCGGATAATCCGCCTCCCGGATATTAGGGTTCCCGAGCAAAAAATGGCTAAGGACTTCGCGGCGCGACTCTCAGTATAGGGGCGGATAATCCGCCCCCGAAGGACCAGAAAATCCGCCCCCACTACTGGGAGCCATGCCTCAAAGTCCTTAGCCGTTTTACAAAAATTGGGCCGGATAATCCGCCCCCATGGCCGGATAATCCGCCCCCCTGAAAACTGGCAGGAACATCAAAACTGAAACCATCATAACTTTTTCATCCGGACTCCGATTTTTATGATCTTGGGCTCGTTTCTGAAGGGAATATGCCCTGAGAGGCAATAATAAAATGTTTATTATGTGTATTCCAAATATATGATAGATGTTTATTTTGCATGCTATAATTGTATTAATGTCTGAAGCGTTAATACATGTGTGTTTCATAAACAAACAGAAAGTTCCTAGTTATGCCTCTCTCATAAACTATTTCATTGATTAACAAGATGATCATAGTTTCCTGATCATAGACATTGGATGTTGTTAATAACGAGATTACAACATTAGTGTAATGGTGTGATGAACATTCATCCGAAGTATAGCATTACGATCAAAGTCATTGAGTTTATATTGCTATAAACAACTTACGAAGTAGTCTAATCCTTAGACCATGAGATCATGCCAATCACTAACACCAGAAGAGTTTCTTGTTGACATCAAACGTCACTCCGTAACTGGGTGATTATAAAGATGGCTTCAAAGCTACTAAAGTGTTATGTTGAGAATAATGGATCAAGAGTGGAATTTGTTCATCCCGATGACGGATAGATATGCTCTGGGCCCTCTCGATGATATCACATTGGTTAGCTTGCAAGCAAGTGATTTGATCACTAGAATGTTATATCACGGAGCGAGAAAAGAGTGCATGTCGATGTGAGATCAAACTAGGTATGGAGATACCGATGATCGGATCTCGGACATGTAATATATCGTGAAACAAAGGGATTAAGATACAAGCGTAAAAGGTTAAGCGATCACGGAAAAGTCATCGTTGAATGTGTGGAGTCGGTATGGATCTCCGGTCCGCTCGATTATTGATCGGAGAAGGGTCTCGATCATGTCCGCATTATTCGCGAACCGTGGGGTGACACATAAGGGACACGGCATCCAGTTGGAGGAAATGTTTCATGCCGAAAAGAATAAACAAGCGCGGAATTTATTTCACTAGATACCGAAACAGGTTTTCGGGTGAAATTGCATAAAGATGTTATGCATGTGAAATGGAATTCTAGCAAGGGGTTATTTGTGAATGTTTGTCATTAAAGTAGTTGACAAAATTCTGAATAAAATAAAAGAGTTTTATTTAATGAGAGTTTGTATTAAATTTGGTGGAAATTTAATGGGAATTTGAGTGGGTTTTTGAGTGGAGAAAATTGAAGGGCCATTTTGTGAGTGGAGTATCCACCCACATGAATGAGGGAGAGGTGGGGGCACCCTCCATGGTCGGCGGCCATGCCCCCTTGGGCTTCCCCTCCCCTATAAAAGGAGCCCCTCCTCTCACTTCTCACTCCACCTCCTCGTGAAGGATCTCTCTCCCTCTAGAATTTATCCCCATGGTCTCGGACTAGCGAGATACATGTTCCGGTGGCTATTCGGCAAGAAAGGGTTGTGCTTCATGCATCGCTGGAGCGAGGCGGAGGTTGCTCAGTGTCTTATACGTGTGTGCGAGCACGGATGCGCTTCTGCTTTGCGCTAGGACTTCCTCTCGATCTTGAGATCGGCAAGAGATCGTCTACATCAACCACGAGTTGAACTCGTTAAGCTTTGTCGGTCTTCAAGGGTATGTTCTCTACGGATATACATCCGCCGTTGTTTGTATCTAGTAGATAGATCTTGGTACATAGTTCCATCGTAGGAATTTTTTTTTCTATCTTTGCGAACCCTATAGTGGTATCGAGCCGGATCTATGCGTAGATACTTTACGGGTAGTACACATATGAGTATGTGGGCGATGATGATCATGTTGTTGCTCCTTTGTTGTAATTTTGGATATTGGTGGCATAGTGGGATGAAGCGGCCGGACAAACTTTACATGTCCTCGCACATGAGACTGTTCGCTCGACATGCAACTAGTTTGCATAAGTGGCTAGCGGGTGTCATCTCTCCTACTATAGTCAATATCTATTTTGCAACGAGTTGTCAACAATTTGGTTATCCTCGTTGTGGTTCATGTTCGTAGGTAAGAACGGTTCTATCTCGAAAGCCCTAAGCCACGTAAAACTTGCAATGGATAAATTAGAGGCATCTAGTTTAGATTGTTGCTGGGCTAGTGTTATGATATGGTGATGTTGTAAGTAGAAGTATGCGATGATACTCTTACAACATACATAACGTGTAATATCCATAGACCTTGGACTTACACATATAGTTATGATAGTGATCATACCACGATGTACATGATAGAGATCATATGCGGGAACCATATCATTTCACTAGTAAACATGTGATATTTGATAGCATCTTATATTTCTTGTTTAGCGCTTTGTTAGCATAATAAGATGATCCCTCTTTTAAATATCAAGATAAGAATGTGTTCTTCCTTTAGTATGCACCGATTATGTTTTCGTCGCTCCAAGACATCACGTGATGATCGGGTGTTCTTGGATCCACGACCATATTTCGGGTGTAAAACAGTTACACACGCGAATACTAAGGTTCTAACTTGGCGATCCTATCATGTACAGACATGGCCTCGGAACACAGACCGAAAGGTTAAGCATGAGTCATATAGTAGATATGATGCCCATTTGATGCTCGCCTTTGAAGCTACACCGACTCACGTGATGATCGGACTTGGTGTAGTGGATTTGGTTCATGTAATCACCAAAAAGGCATGAGGGATGTCGTTTTTGAGTGGGAGTTCATTCGTAATATGGATTAGTTGAACTCAATCTATCATACACTTAGTCTAAACTTTACAAATTCTGTTGTAGATGGCACCACCTGCTTTTAATTTCAATGTGTTCATGGAGAAAGAGAAACTTGCAACGAACGGTAGCAACTTTACCGAATGGGCCATGAATTTGAGGATTCTCCTCTCTGCCGCACAAAAGCAATATGTGCTAGAAGCGCCGTTAGGACCCCCACCTTTTGAGGATGCCCCTGACGAGGAGAAGAATGTCTATCAGACTTGTCAGGAGGACCACAACTTAGTTCATTGCGGCATATTGTATGGGCTAGAGCCGGAGCTTTGAAAGCGTTTCAAAAACGGCAATGCTTTTGATACAATGGGTGAGTTGAATGATTTTCGACACACATGCTGTTGTAGAGAGCTACAACGCTTCAGAAAAGTTCTTTAGCTGCATGATGGAAGAGCACAGCTCTGTTAGTGAGCATGTACTCAAGATGTCGGGTTACGCTGATAAGCTTGTGTCCTTGGGAATATCGATTCCCATTGACTTAGGCATCCATCGTGTTCTGCAGTCTCTGCCACCTAGCTATAAGAGCTTCGTGATGAACTATAATATGCAAGGCATGAAGAAGTCTCTCCCGAGCTTACATCGATGCTTAAAACTGCGAAGTGGAGATCAAAAGGAACATCAAGTGTTGATGATCAATAGGAACACTGGTTTCAAGAAAGACAATAAGGAAAGCGGAAGGAAGTAAGGGAGGCAAGCTGGTTGCGTGCACGAAAAGAAACCCCGAGTTGGACCTAAGTCGATCGAAAGTGCTACTATTGTAAGGGGACAGCCCTGGAAGCACAAGCCCCCAAGTATTTGGCGAGACAAGAAGGCAAGGCAAACAAAGGTATATCGATATACATGTTATTGATGTGTACTTGACTAGTGCTCGCGTAGCACACAGGTATTTGATACCGATTCAGTTGCTAATATTTGTAACTCGAATCAGGGGCTGCGGAACAAGCGACCGCTAGCAAGGGGTGAGGTCAAGATGCGTGTCGGCAATGGATCAAGCAATGATGTGATCGTCGTCGAAACGCTGCCTCTCCATTTGCCGTCGGGATTAGTAATAAACTTGAATAATTGTTATCTGGTGCCTGCACTAAGCATGAACATTGTATCTGGATCGTGTTTAATGCGAAGTGGTTATTCATTTAAATCCGAGAACAATGGTTGTTCCATTTATATGAATGAAATCTTTTATGGTCATGCACCGATGATGAATGGTTTATTTCTTTTGGATCTCGATAATAATGTTACACATATTCATAATGTTGATGCTAAAAGGATTAAACTTAATGATGATATATCCGCATATATGTGGCACTGCCGTCTAGGTCATATTGGCGTTAAACGCATGAAGAAGCTCCATTCAGATGGACTTTTGGAATCACTTGATTTTGAATCATTTGATACATGTGAGCCATGTCTTATGGGCAAGATGACTAGAACACTGTTTCGGTTCAATGGAGCAGGCGTGATTTATTGGAAATCATACATTCGATGTATGTGGTCCAATGAGTGTGTCATGAGGTGGATATCGTTATTTTGTTACTTTCACGGATGATTTGGTAGGTATGGTTATATATACTTGATGAAACACAAGTGAAACCTTTGAAAAGTTCAAGGAATTTGAGAATGAAGTGGAAAATCATCGTAATAGAAAGATCAAATTTCTACTCGACCGTGGAGGTGAGTATCTAAGTTCTGAGTTTAGCACTCACATGAAAGAGTGTGGAATTGTTTCACAACTCACACTGCCGGAACACCACAATGAAATGGTGTGTCGGGCGTCGTGTCGTACTTTATTAGATATGGTTCGATCTATGATGTCTCTGACGGACTTGCCGTTGTCATTTTGGGGTTATGCACTAGAAACTGCTGCATTCACTTTAAATCGGACACCATCTAAATCCGTTGAAAAGACACCGTATGAATTGTGGTTTGGAAACAAACCTAAGCTATCATTTCTTAAAGTTTGGGGATGCGATGTTTATGTGAAGAAACTTCAACCGGATAAACTCGAACCCAAAGCGGAAAAATGCGTCTTCATAGGATACCCTAAGGAAACTATTGGGTATTCCTTCTATCACAGATCCGAGGGCAAGGTTTTTGTTGCCAAGAATGGATCCTTTCTAGAGAAAGAGTTTCTTGCGAAAAGTGTGAGTAGTCGGAAGGTAGAACTCGAAGAGGTTATTGAACCTTCTCTTCAAAGTATGGCGAGTAGCGCAGCGCCGAAAGTTGTTCCGGAGTTGGCTTCACCTGTTGAAGAAGGAACTAATGATAATGATCATGAAACTCCGAAAGAGAGTACTACCGAACCTCGCAGGTCAAGCAGGACGTGTGCAGCTCCGAGTCAGACGGAAATCTGTCATGAATTTCATGGTTGATGAAAATGATGACCCTGCGACATATGAAGAAGCGATGATGAGCCCGGATTCCAACAAATGGTTAGAAGCCATGAAATCCGAGATGGAATCCATGTATGAAAATCAAGTTTGGAACTTGGTGGAATTACCTCACGACCGAAAGGCCGTGGAGAACAAATGGATTTTCAAAAGGAAAATTGATGCTGATGGTAATGTGACCGTCTATAAAGCTCGACTTGTCGCAAAGGGGTTTCGACAAATTCAAGGAGTTGACTATGATGAGATATTCTCTCCCGTAGCGATGCTAAAATCAGTTAGGATTATGTTAGCAATTGCTGCATATTTCGATTATGAGATATGGCAGATGGATGTCAAAACCGCGTTTCTCAATGGTAATATTGAAGAAGAGTTGTATATGATACAACCAAAGGGTTTTGTCGATCCTAAGGATGCTAACAAGGTGTGCAAGCTTCAGCGATCCACCTATGGATTGAAGCAAGCATCACGAAGTTGGAATCTCCACTTTGATGAGGTGATCAAAGAGTTTGGATTTGTCCAAACTTATGGAGAAGCTTGTATTTACAAGAAAGTGAGTGGGAGCAATGTGGCATTTCTGATATTATATGTGGATGACATATTATTGATCGGAAATGATATAGATCTTTTAAACAGTGTTAAAAGTCATCTAAACAACAAATTTTCAATGAAGGACCTAGGTGAAGCATCATACATATTAGGCATAAAGATCTATAGAGATAGATCTAGGCGCCTAATAGGGCTATCGCAAAGTACATACCTTGATAAGATTTTAAAGAAGTTTAAAATGGAAGATATTAAGAAGGGGTTCTTACCTATGACACAAGGCACGACATTGAGTAAGACTCAAAGTCCGGCTTCGGCGGAAGAAAGAGAGATAATGGACAAGGTCCCCTATGCTTCAGCCATAGGCTCTATAATGTACGCCATGCTATGTACAAGACCGGATGTGGCACATGCTATTAGTTTGACTAGTAGGTACCAATCGGATCGAGTTGAGAACCGAAAGCGGTCAAGAATATCCTTAAGTACTTACGAAGAACTAAGGATATGTTTCTTGTATCTGAGGTGAAGAAGAGCTTGTCGCTAAGTGTTATGTCGACGCTAGCTTTGACCGATCCGGATGACTCTAAGTCTCAATCCGAATCGTATTTGTCATGAATGGCGGAGGCGGTTAGTTGGAGGAGCTCCAAACAAGCGTGGTGGCGGGATCAACAACGGAGGCGAATATGTTGCCGCTTGAGCGGCTCGAGGCTTTGGATGAAGGAGTTCATATCCGAACTAGGAGTGGTTGCAAACGCGTTGGACACAATGGTGATCTATTGTGACAACAATGGTGCCATTGCCAATGCCAAAGAGCCAAGGTCTCACAAGCATTCCAAGCATATTAAGCGCCGGTTTCACTCCATCCACGAGCATGTCAAGGATGGAGATATAAAGATTTGTAAAGTACATACGGATCTCAATGTAGTAGATCCGTTGACTAAAACTCTCCCTAGAGAAAAACATGATCTACACCAGAACTCCATGGGTGTTAGATACATCACTATGTAACTAGATTATTGTCTCTAGTGCCAGTGGGAGACTGAAGGGAATATGCCCTGAGAGGCAATAATAAAATGTTTATTATGTGTATTCCAAGTATATGATAGATGTTTATTTTGCATGCTATAATTGTATTAATACGGAAACGTTAATACATGTGTGTTTAATAAACAAACAGAAAGTTCCTAGTTATGCCTCTCTCATAAACTAGTTCGTTGATTAACAAGGTGATCATAGTTTCCTGATCATAGACATTGGATGTTGTTAATAACGTGATCACAACATTAGTGTAATGGTGTGATGAACATTCATCCAAAGTATAGCATTACGATCAAAGTCATTGAGTTTATATTGCTATAAACAACTTACGAAGTAGTCCTAATCCTTAGACCATGAGATCATGCCAATCACTAACACCGGAAGAGTTTCTTGTTGACATCAAACGTCACTCCGTAACTGGGTGATTATAAAGATGGCTTCAAAGCTACTAAAGTGTTATGTTGAGAATCATGGATCAAGAGTGGCATTTGTTCATCTCGATGACGGATAGATATGCTCTGGGCCCTGGTGATATCACATTGGTTAGCTTGCAAGCAAGTGATTTGATCACTAGAATGTTATATCACGGGAACAAGAAAAGAGTGCATGTCAGTAACGATATCAAACTAGGTATGGAGATACCGATGATTGGATCTCGGACATGTAATATATCGTGAAACAGAGGGATTAAGATACAAGCGTAAAAGGTTCCGACGATCACAGGAAAAGTCATCGTTGAATGTGTGGGAGTCAGTATGGATCTCCAGGTCCCGCTACTGATTATTGATCAGAGAAGGGTCTCGATCATGTCGCATTATTCGCGAACCATAGGGTGACACACTTAAGGGACACTGGCATCCAGTTGGAGCAAATGTTTCATCGAAAAGAATAAACAAAGCGAGGAATTTATTTCACTAGATCTAAAGCAGTTTTGGTGAAATTGCATAAAGAGGTTATGCATGTGAAATGGAATTCTAGCAAGGGGTTATTTGTGAATGTTTGCCATTAAAGTAATTGAAAAAATTCTGAATAAAATAAAAGAGTTTTATTTAATGAGAGTTTGCATTAAATTTGATGGAAATTTAATGGGAATTTGAGTGGGCTTTTGAGTGGAGAAAATTGAAGGGCCATTTTGTGAGTGGAGTGTCCACCCACATGAATGAGGGAGAGGTAGGGGCACCCTCCATGGCCGGCGGCCATGCCCCCTTGGGCTGCCCCCTCCCCTATAAAAGGAGCCCCTCCTCTCACTTCTCACTCACACCTCCTCGTGAAGGATCTCTCTCCCCCTCTAGAATTTATCCCCCATGGTCTTGGACTAGCGAGATACATGTTCCCGGTGGCTATTCGGCAAGAAAGGGTTGTGCTTCCGCTGCATCGCTGGAGCGAGGAGACGGAGGGTTCTCGGTGTCTTGTACGTGTGTGCGAGCATGGATGCGCTACTGCTTTGCGGCGCTAGGACTTCCTCTCGATCTTGAGATCGGCAAGAGATCTTCTACATCAACCACGAGTTAAACTCGTTAAGCTTTGTCGGTATTCAAGGGTATGTTCTCTACGGATATACTTCCGCCCGTTGTTTGTATCTAGTAGATAGTTCTTGGTACATAGTTCCCATCGTAGGAATTTTTTTGTTTTCTATGCTGTGAACCCTACGGTTTCAAAGATAGTATCGATATCTACAAGATCATGCAGGGAACCATCATAGTCCAGCAATGTAGGATAGAACCAAATGATGAAAGGTTTAACATATCTATAAAAGACAAACCGGTAAAACCTCCAATATCGAAAACACAATAGAGAATGCATATGAAATCCGTTTTCGATGAACTTAAGCTTGTCATAGAGGTTGACACAATATCTAAATCCTCTCATGGATAAGAACCAAGAAATATGATGCCAAGTATGCAAAGGTTTGAGCTCTCACCGAGGGATATGATCAAGTTACTCACTTGAGAGCCCCTCTTGATAGTACGGTTATCTATCCTATAAACCGGTCTCTCCAACTAACACCACGAGACCAGTTAGAAAGAAACCCAATAAATATCAAACCTTTGCCTTGTATATTCCACACCTCAGGATGGATCACATTTCTTGATTGCACTAGCTTGGTGAAGATGCTCCCCCATACTCCACTATGGAAGAGTTTCTCTTTTAGGCATATCTTCACATATCCATGATCACCATAAGGATGTCATGATACACTTGAGATCATCTTATGAAACCTAGATCAACACTTGATCTTCTTCACTTTATTCTTATTCCAACCTTGAAGACACCATATGGTTCAAGCATTGTCTATGGACAAATCCTACAAGTAAAACTCAATGCAAACATAAGTCCATAAAACATTGTCATTAATTACCAAAACCACACATGGGGGCACACATGTTCTTTCACACGGTGTTGTTCATAAACCACACAAGTATCAAAGTTTCCGCTTAATACAATTCTAGCATGGAATATAAACTTTATCATGAACAAGAATTATAACAATAACATATTTATTATTGCCTCTAGGGCATAATTCCATGTTTCCTTTGAAACTTCCGGTCAAGCTTTGGAGCGTGCGTCAACGGTCTTCCTACCATTGAAGCAGCGCTGGGCGGAACTTCCGGCCCCTCATTGGAAATTCCGTGATGTCGTGAACTGCCCAACGGTTCAGTTTGGAGGGGGCCTATTTAAGGCGTCCTCCTTCTTCCTCCTACCCAACTCTTCAATTTCTCTCTCCTCCATTAATACTAGAGCTTTACCTCACTAGATATCTCTCCCTAGCCACTCAAATCACTTGATCTTTTGAGAGGTGGGAGAGGTGACCTAGATCTACACTTCCACCCAAGAAGATTTGATTACCCCCACCTATCCTTTGTGGATCTTGTTACTCTTGGGTTTCTTAGAACCCTAGACGGTGTAGGACATCCTCAGAGCTAAGGACATGTGTTGTAAATCTCTGTGGTGTCGTTGAGGGCCTCCAATTGATTTGTGGAGCTTCCCCCTCAACCTTGTTGTAAAGGTTTCGGCTGGCGCCTTCAAGGTCACCGGTTAGTGGATTGTGAGGCCTCCTTTGTGGGGGAGCTCACTGGAGAAGAAGGCGAGGCCTTTGTGGCGCTCGGGTTACATTGTGTGGCCCTGACACCTCTCCAACATAGACGTAGCTTCCTTGGAAGTGAACTACGTGAATTACATCTCCGTGTCCCCGCTCCGGTTATCTCGTTCCTTACCTTTACTACTTGCTCTTTACAGCTCTTGTGCTTGTTGTTAGTTCTCTAGCATATAGGTCGTTCACCTAGTTGCATATCTAGAGAACTTATCTTCTTGCCAAGCCTAAAATTGAGTAACTAATTAAAAAATGGTAGTCGCCTATTGACCCCCTCTAGTTGATTCAAAGTCGGTACTTTCACCGGCCTTTCTCCGTGGCGCATCGCTGCCGCCTTCGCCGCGGCCAGAGGAGTTCAAGGGCCACCCCGTGGGGGACTACCCGCCACCACGGGACCGCCGCATCCAACGGTATTTTCGCGTCACGGAGTGCGAGCGTCGGTGGAGGGAGGATCGGGGCATCAGCCACAGGGATGTCTCCTCCCTACCGGCTGGCACCTCAACCGGGACCGTGTACCGGTGCCGCCCGTGCCCAAGCAGGGCAAAGGGCTGGAGGAGGATCAACAACCTCTTGTAGTCCCAACGGTGGGAGAGGGGCTACCACATCGAGGACTACTGGTAAAGTTCCTCGAGTGGGAGCATAAGGCGCGACGCGCGACCACCATCCGCCGCGACCTACAGCCGGGGAGGTCTACCCGTCCTCGACATCGACTCGGATGGAGGCGCCTTTTCACTCGGCGCCGACCTCGACAACGAGGACAATGACAACAACGAGAAGGATGACGCCATCGTCGTCAAGCAGGAGGCGGCGGACGACATCGCCACGAACCTCCCCCGGAGTACCGCGAGGTCATGGCGCGGGCTACGACGAGGATGCCTTCACCGAGAAGGCCATTGCGCGTGACGAGAACGCCTTGTGGCGCGGCCACGAAGAGATCGTCCAGTTCACCTGCTTGGTGGCGTAGGCAAACGCCCAGCTGCCTCCACCGCTACCGCTATCGGGATGGCCGCCACCGATCGCTCTGGAGGCGGGGATGGAGCGCGCACCTCGAGATGGTTGGGCGCCATGGCACGGGCATGTGATCAATTCACTGCGCTGGCCGTTTCGTCCACCGCCCAACCTCTGGACGTCGCCGGAGTACATCGACCTCGACACGTAGATGGACGAAGCGGCGTCGACGCGCGGAGATCCATAGCTAGGGTTAGGGATATTTTAAATTTTATTTTTTAATTTTGAATGTAAATTACGTATAAACTTTATAATCTTTGCCAGTTTTAGCGCGAACAATTTACATTTGAATTTGAGAAAAAATCTCACCCTAGCGAACAAATAGATCGCTGACTGGCCTTTCGGCCGACGGACCGACCACGACAAAAAAACGAGCGCCGATCTAGCGAAAATAAAAGAATCGTTTAGAGCAAGTCCGGAGGACCGATAGCCTCCCGATACCGAGCATAGGGAGAGAACAAGAAAACCCCCTCCAACGGCTCTCTGACCTCCGGCGAATCCGCCTCGACACACCACCACAACCCCTACGCCAGGCGGCGAGGCGTCCCCAATCCGTGGACGGGAGCAACCGCTCGCCCCTGGAAGGTTCCCTCCCACCACCGGCCACACGAGATCGAAATCAGGTTCAACTCCTCCCTTTCTTTTTCTCCAAATCGAGCTCGCAATAGGGCAAACGGGAGGGGATGGAGCGGCTGCCATGGCGGAGCGGCTCTGTCCTTGGAAGACTCTCTCCCGCCGGCGCCAAGTAGAGTAGAGGGAAGGGGGTGGAGCATCGCTGCCATGGCGGGCCTGGGAAGGAAGAAGGGGCGCGCCTGGGAGAGGATGGAGATGGGGTAGCCTCGCCGTGGGAGAGGAAGGGGATGGGGCCAGGGAGAGGAAGAAGATGGGTGGAGAGGGAGGCGTGCATGGGAGAGGAAGGAGATGGGGCAGCCCCGTCGTGGCCATGGCTTGCTCTTATCGCCATCTGATGTACGCACGGCCGGAGAGCTGGCGTGCACGTGATCTAAATTTTTTATAGCCGTGATACTGCCCATGCCATGCTACTGCCTTATAATTTTTCTACTGGATGTTTGCTAGGCGATGAACAAATGTTTTCTATTTTTCCCTGATATTGGTACAATATAGCTTGTTATATTAGTTTTTGTTCAAATATGTCAAATTGATATCCAATTGCCCCATGCAAAATACTGTCAACTTCTATCAATTTTAAGTCAAATATATATTAATAAGATAATCTTATAATGTTGAGTATTGTTACCTGCCATTTATTGTAAAATTCTTGTCAATTTTGTGATGTAGATTGATTTGATGGCGGATCCATCTAATGTTGATCTGAGTTCAATCTCGAAGGATGAGGTGTCTAACAAAAAACAGAAAAAGTTCTCTAGTTCTGCCTCTGGTTCATCTACTCCTAGTGCCAAGACAAGCAAGTTTGAAGATCCTGCTATGGATCCCAACATTGAAATTTGCGCTGATCCTGAAACAAGACCGATTAGTAACAAGGAGGCAAGACTGCTACGAGCTAAATTACTACATAGATGGCCTAAGGTACTACGTAAGCGTACGTAATTGAACAAGCTACATCCTATTTCGTGAAATTTGCATCGGCGATCAACTAGGTTTGAGTGAAATTAAGAGTGAACTTCTTTGTCTTGTTGGACATGAGATGAGACAATGTGTTGTATGAACTATTTCACATTTATCAACTATTTAAAATGTGTTGTATGAATTAATTTTTGTGTTATATGAACTATTTTTAAACAAATAATCGTTAATAAGTTAGTTATAAAATATTGGT
This sequence comes from Avena longiglumis, assembly GCA_030063025.1. Taxonomy (NCBI): domain Eukaryota; kingdom Viridiplantae; phylum Streptophyta; class Magnoliopsida; order Poales; family Poaceae; genus Avena; species Avena longiglumis. The sequence continues at coordinate 541,130,905 of CP125974.1, read as the reverse complement.
AAAATATAGTAGAATGTGCTATAGGGGAGATGACATAAGGGAGCTTTGGAGATGAAAAAAAATATAAGAGAAATCTTTTTAGAAAAAACCCCTACAGAGAGATATAAAATATAAGGGTGAAAATTTAGGGCTCCTGGTAAACTTGCTCTTAGTTTGCTCGGATTAGGTAGGTCCGGTGGAGATGGTAGTGTCGTGAATACAGCACACTGTTCATGTTCAGGTATATCGGGCCGTATTTCTCTGTGGGTCCGCCCAGGCCTTCCAACGATCGGATACCGTCCTACACATAGCTCGTCCGCCATATCGACGCGCTCCCTCACCCATCCCTTTCTTCGTGTCGTGTCCGGAGGCGGAAGGAAGGCGAGCGAGGAACCCTAGCCCTAAGGAGGAAGATCTCCCAGATCCGCAAGGTAGTGTCCAAAATCCACCGAAATTTCTCGCCTTCTCAACTGATCACAACCCAATAGCGTAGGTAGGGGAGGAGGAGCGGCCGGCGGCGGTGAGAGGAGGGGCGGTCGGCTGTGGCGATTCCTACCGGACTTGTCCTAATCCCTAATTATTTGCAGGCAGCGGCCATGGCGGTGCTTCTTCGACACGGGGCGTCTAGGAAGCTCGGTGGCTCCATGATCCAGCGAGCGGAGGCGGCGGTCGCGGAAGGGCGTAGCCGGCTCGGGCGAAGGCCCCTGCACACCGAGGAGGTATCTTAACCAGAGTTGACATGTTTTACCCCGGCTAGTTAGTTTTATGTGCAAATACCTCACGCGGTCCATGATCTAGCGAGCGATCATCGAATTCTTCACAACTAACATGCGTGCCTTCTTAATCTGGTCTCTGCAATTAGAAACACGGCAATATTACCTGCACAAAATAGCATTTTTAGAGGAAGCAGTCTTATTTCCGGGTTGATCATCTTATAGTTCTCGTCCCTTCAGTAAATTGCAGCATATAAGATGTTTAATTTGTTGCTCTGCTGTTTTGGTATCTTGAACAACCTCTTCTGCCTGCTGCAATTCATAATACTAGTTAATGATTAATTTCCTAAGCACTCCGATGAGGTATCTTCACCAAAATTGACATATTTTAGTTTGCATGATTTCTGGCTAGTTGTTTGGCTGCACAAATACCTCTTTACTGCTAACATACGTGTCTTCTTAAATTGGTTTCTCTGCTATTAGAAAAAGAGCAATATTATGTGCACAAAGTAGCATTTTTAGAGGGTCAGCCTTATTTTCTGGTTGATCATGTCAGGATGATGACTTTTACTCATCATCCCTTTAGCAAATATGAAACACGCGAGTTGTTTTATTTATTGCTTCTATTTTGATATCTTGAACCCTTTAGCAAATATGAAACATGCGCGTTGTTTTATTTATTGCTTCTATTTTGATATCTTGAACCATCTCCTCAATTTGTAGTACCAGTCATCAATTTGTTTCCAAAGTACTATTATTAAGGAGGCAGCCTCATTTTCCTTGTTGATCATCTTAGGATGATAACTTTTACTCATTATTCCTTCAAAATAGTTTCCAAAGTGTTTGATCATCATAAGATGCTTAATTCGTTGCTGCAGTTCTGTTATCTTGAATCATGCATCTCCTCTTCTGCTTGCTGCAATTCCTAGTATTTCCTAAGCACACTAGTGACTAGCACAGCCAAACACTTCTGAAATCTTTCCTGTGTATATTTAGGGAAGATACTTAAAGTATTCCTTTGAACATGGCCCTTAATTAGCATATGTGTGTGTAGGATTGTGTTCTGTAGCTGCTATTCAGTATATTGCCTCAGTTGACAGTATTCTTTATATTACCAATCAGAACTTGACTAATGATGTACATTAATGATCATTATCTACGTGTATCCAGCGTACAGCTGAGGGTAAGAAGAGTCTCAAGAGTGACCAAGTCGGTCCCACATCAGATGGCTTTGACTGGTACAATACCAAACATATGCATATATAAATCATTTCTCTATTTCATCTTCCTTTCATGTTCGACAGGAGTTGATATAATCTCATTTGACCTAATACCTGCAGGCGCCAGTTTCCGTACGCAAGTGTCTGTAAGAGTGTGGCATCGTTCCTTAACAGTGCGGTTAAGGCAGGTGTGTTTCTTACAGTATTATCTGAATGTGATGTTGGTTGGCTTTTGGGCAAAACCCATCCTGAAGGGAAGGACAGAGCCTAGACCGAGACGAAGACATCTTTTCTGATGGAGGCCAGTCTTGACAGCTCTCAACTTGTTATCCATCACTATATTATTACTATTCTGGGAACGCTTATGATATTCTGGGAACGCTTATGATATGATTATGATATTTTGGGAACGCTTATGTGTGATCTTATGTGACATGTATATATATTATCATCTAAATTTATTAGCTGAGTGCATGAAAGCTGGGCTGTTTTGGTTGTGTAGTTTCACTCACCGCTACTGGACTGAATGGATGCTTGAACGAGATGGATTGAGCTATCTCGATGCCATCTTAAATTGTGACTTGGACTTCAGTCCCAGTAATGTATAGAATCTTAAATGTTTGTTATCTGTGGAGATCGTTGAAGTTAATTCATGCTACATTGTTCTACAAAGCTGTTCAAAACGTGGTGAAACTGATCTGGACTCCAAACGGAAATGGGGACGCTGGAAAAATGGATTTTGTGACCGTCACCTTAAAACATCAATGTCATAACCCCAATTTTGGATTGAGGTTGTATGTCCACCACTTATGTTCGCTGGGAACCTGTCCAGATCATACCCAGACAGCACATCATGACCCAGCTCTGTTCTGATGCACATCATGACTGATCTCAGAGCTCATCAAGCTCACTTACCAGAACTTCAGGCCCTTCGGGTTTGACTTCCACTTGGAGTTCTCCTCACCCCTCGAGCTACTATAGAGAACCGGCAACTGCATATGGTAGACATGAGATAAGAAATAAATGGCAACTGCATATGGTAGACATGAGATAAGAAATAAATCTTTTACATGAGATTCTCCCTCACGAGAAGATAAATGTCCTAAGGATTTTACCTTTCGAAGGGTCGAAGTGAACAAAGTCAAGTACTCCCTCCGTTTAGAAATATAATATGTTTTAGATTTGCGAAGGAGATGTATCTAGACATATTTTAATGTATAGGTTCAAATGAATCTAGACACTAAAATGTGTCTAGGTACATCTCATTCACAAATTTAAAACATCTTATATTTCCAAACAGAGGGAGTACTTGTCATTGTTCAATGATCATCAAGCCAACGTTCTGTGAGAGCACAATGTTCCTATCATTGGAGGATAAGATGCCAAAAATATTGAAAGCATAGATCATAGCGTGAGCCACGTGCCCCTTTGACAAGATGCAAAAGAAAACGTGAAGATCCTTGAATCACAATCCTGTTCCATAAATATCAACATGTCAGTGTCAATTAACAAAAACAGTTTTTCTATTGCTTGATTCAGACACATATACCCTTACATGGGCCACATGGGCTTATTGCAGCCTCACACGCTCCTTAAATACAAAACCGCAAGGGTTCTCCTCCTGCTGGTACTCATTTTTTTTGTCCTCTTCGCAAGGCCTGTTCTAGGCCCTATCATCCGAGGCAAGTGATGATGCATGCAGGGGAGGTCTCATCGCCGGTGCCATCGTTGGCAGAGTTATCTTGGAATCATCGCCGCCCCATCAATAAGGGTGTGTTTGGTAGGTCGGGTGACCTTTCTTATCTCATACAAGCTGAGTTTAGCTATGTGGACCTGATACAAATGTGTACTATTGTGTTCTGTTTGGTAGGTCGGGTGATCCGAGCTGAGTTGAGTTGAGATCATGTTTGGTAGGTCAGTTGAGTTGAGCTGAGTCACACAAACATAAAAAGCAATCGGGTCCCTAGATACAAAATAGAAAAGCAATCGGGTCCAGGATCCGGCTCCGGCCATGATGGTCGAAAGTGCTCGTCAGACGAGCTCCCGGTGGGTGACGGCGCTGCTGCCACCACGGTTGGCGATGTCGCGACGAGCGCCGCCGTGGTCGAGCGCCTGGTCGCGGTCGAGCTACGAGCCGCCCTCCGCGCTCGTGCTTTGTCGGCCGCTGTCCAGAGCGATGGGGTGAGGTTGGGGGTAGGCGCGCGGGGGAAGGGGGGAGGGAATGAGGCCGCTTGCTGGTGCCGGGCGCTGACCCCTAGCGGTGGACCGTTTTTTCGGGATGGATTGGCGGTGCCATGCAGCTTCGAATCGAGCTTCCCATCCGGCAGGGCGAGGCATTTTCATCGACATCGGCAGAGAGCCGACCTAACAAACAGGAAAAGGTGGGACGAGAAGAGAATATCTGGGTTGCCCCGGGCTACTAAACACGCCCTAAGAGAATGAAGAAGGGACGGAGAAGAGGAACGCCGCCAGAGAATTTAAGGTTGATGGGTTTGTTGCATAGAAAATAAAAAAATTCCTACAGTTGCAACCAGAACCAACCCGTGGTTGGATGGTTAGGAGGACAGTGGTACCCCCAGCCCACCAGAGTTCAAACCCCAGGTTTGACGTTTTGGTGTCTCATAAAGGCGGAATATTCTTTCAGTGGGAGGCGACGTCCCCGTCGATAGCGAGGCACCTGCGGTGACTTCGCCAATTTCAATACCCGCCGGCTCAGTCTCTCGAAGGTGCTCATAGGGATAGGGTGTGCGTGCGTGTGTAGTAACGGATATTCCATGGTTAAGATTGGCTCACCCTAGTAAACACAAAGCTTTGTCAACAAGAATGGTTCTTATGGTGATGTAGAGGATCACTTACCGGTCTCAATATCGTGATGAAGACTAGCGCTGCAAATGGGAAGCACCTCCATACTTGGTCACACGTACGGCTCGATGACGACCTCAGGTTCCTCGTTCCAGCGAAAGTAGAGGATCCACCGGAAACTCCAAGAACACAACTTTGTGGCGGTGGTGGAGAGAATATTTTTGCAGAGCTTCGCCTCAGCCATGCCTTTTTCGGTGAAGCAATGGGAATAGGGAAGGGACAAGTGAATCGACCCCATAGAGAAGAGCTACACACCACAATATATAGGAGAAAGGGGCAGCAGACCAGGGGCATGGTGCCGGATGAAACCGGCTTTCTGAAAACACGACTAGACCAATTTTTGGATGAAAAAAATCATCCTAAGAACGGCGTCCTAGAATCCGAGTGGAGATGCTCTTATCCACGAGTTCACGTGGCTCACGAACAAGGTCAGCAATCAACGGTAGCCACACGTATAGTACAGAGACGGAGAATCATATGCCCGATCGCGTCTCTGAGCGACCTAGAAATTTCGGCGTTGCGTTGCCGACCTGCCCGCCGCCCACCCGCCTCGAACCACCACACCATCCCGGATCCGACCCGGTCACCATTCCCACTCGCTTTTGATTTCCGCCACCCACCCGTTCGTCGTCCCCACACGCATCACGCTAGCGCGGCGACGAACCTGTGTTCGGTAAGGAATCGGTTGGCGCCAGCGAAAGCCTTCCGCCGGCTATAAGAGCATCTTCACTCGTTGGGCGTTCCAAGGAAAAAATCCAGACCAAAATAGCAACGAACGGACGTAACTTTTGGCTTGGGAACGCCGAGTTTTCCACTCGCATTTCCAGAACGAGTTCCCAGACAAAAAAAAGACGGCGAGAAATTTCCTCTAGCGAAATCTCCGGCCCAAGGGCGGGAGCTAGGCCTATAGAAGCTGACAGAGTTGGCCCACGTGTGTTTTCGCTTGTCTGGTGTTCTTAGGAGCCCGAGCAATCCGAACGAAAGTTGGATCGAATCCAATGAAATCGGTGGAAACCAGACGAAAATTCGATATGCGGACGGAAAAAACGCCATGGGAAGCGGGTGGAGAACTGGAGATGCTCTAAAAAGCGCCCAGGTGCGCACCCCTCTTCCCCGCGCTCTGCTCCGGCCCTCTCTCACCGCCTCGGTGGCCAGCGCCTCGCTCTCACGCTCCTCGCGTCTTCGGGACTCTTCCTCGACTCCTCTCCTGTCCCCTCGATTCGTTTTCGATCGAATCGCCTTGTCTCGATTTGATTTTTTGCTCCTCTTCGGCTCTTCCGTCCTGTTCTCGCAGGTTCCTCTTCCTCGGTCGCCCGCCTCTGTCGCTGCGACTCGTCCGGATTCACCGAGTTGTCTGGTTCGCGATCTCTGTCTTCCTGAGAGTGATTCCCGCGTATCTCTGTTTCGATTTGGATCGCCGGTGTCCCGTCGTCGGTTGCAGGGTTGGATGTAGTTTTTGATTGAAACTGGAGCTCCGCGAGGAGGGAGATCGTCGCAGGTCAGTTTTTCGTGCTCGGTCTGATCGGTTCATTGGTTCCGTCACCCTTCCATTGGTGGTTTCTAGATTTCAATTCAAATGGATTTTGGATTCATGTTCCCGAGCGCCCCCATGGCCGATCTCACCGTCCGTTAACCCGAGGTGGGTTCGACGCCCTCGTCGATTCTTATTGTATCAGCTGATCTCGTTTGCGGGATGTGTTTCTCTGCTCCTTTTCTAGATGCAGCAGCAGGAGGTTGATCGAGGAGGATGGGTCGAAGCGTGGAGGTTTGCTCTGTTATGTCCACGGTTCATTTCGATTGGTTATTGTTCGATCATTTTGGCATATATGGTCAGATCTCCCGAGGTGAAGATTTAGTGTTGCATTGGATTGGTCATCCTACGATCGGACAGCTTCTGATTGTGATCTGTGTTTGGATATTCTTCCCTCCTCGAATTTATTTCTTCATTTGCACTAATTGTCCCGACAATTCTGACTTGGGACTGCTGGTGGTTCTCCAGAGATTGAAATTATACGGATTGGACCGGGGATCATAGGATTGGGGAGCATCCCTTCTGCGTTTGGATAATCAGGCCCCTCTCAAACTCAACTTCTTCCTCTGTAGTTTCAAATATCTGTCATATCTGATTTGGAACCCTTCTGGTTGTCCAGAGAGTAAAATTACATGGATTGGACCGGTGATCGTAGGATCGGGGAACTTTATTCTGCCTTTTGGATAATCAGCCCCTTCTCAGACTCAACTTCTCCTGTAGTTTGATTTTGTTTCCCGGCAATTCTGATTCGGATTTTTGCTGGTTCTCTAGAAATTGGAATTATATACTTCTTAGCTAGAGACGGGAGATATATTTTGGTTCAAGCAATCAGCATCCAGTGGTGGTTCCTTATTGCACTTGACTTTTCAGTTTTAATTTCATCCATAATACTCCCTCCGTGCCAAAATAGATGTCTTAAATTTATCAAAATTTGAATGAACCAGGGGCGGAGCCAGGGTGTGAGCTTAAGGGGGGCAAAGTGTGCATGCTATTTGTTTGAGGGGGGCTGAGCTTGCTAAACTAGCACAAAGAACAACCTGTCATGGCTACCATTCTTAAGAAAACCATGAGCATAGGGGGCGTCGCCTAAATCCCCTTGTCTCCGTCCCTGGAATGAACCTATATCCTAAATAGTGTGTAGATTCATCCAAATTTTGACAAATCCGAGACATCTATTTTGGGAGGGAGGGAGTACATTAGTTCTCTTCCTTTGTCAGTAACCTTAGCTCTTGCAGATATTGCCACGGTACAATCTCGAACCGCTGCCATCTCGGACCTGCCTATAACTGTCACTGACCACACTCGCTCCATGCTTATACTTTTTAAAATTTTCTTATTATATATGAGCCCCCTTAACCAAAACTTGATAAGAACGTCTCTTGCTCGTTTCAGATTCTAGTTGCCGAATTCATGTCCCACCTGATGCCGAGTGCAATCTGTTTGAAGACACTTACTAAATCTACTTACCTTTTTCAGTTTTTCACAACTCACATGTATATAAAATTATCTCACCACAACAATATTTGAACATTCAGATTGATCTGCACTCTGAGGATGATCTGGAGCTTCAAACTAATACCATCCTACAACCGAGAAAACACTGTGCTCTCTATTTCAGTTTCTTTTGCTGTTATGTAGAGTCCATCTGTCTGTTTATTTTGGTTAGTTGCTGCTGTTCATAGCTTTAATTAAGGTTTATCATTTGTGCCCAACATGTTGCAGATCCTTTTTTACCCTGTACAGGCTGCGCAGTGGCCTGAAATCTGTTGAATCGTGTGGTTTGTTATCTATCTTTTAATAGTTTGGTTTGTTATATGTCTTCCCTGAAATCTGTTGAATCATTTGGTTTGTTATCTATCTTTTAATAGTTTGGTTTGTTATATCCCAATCCATGTGATTTGTTGGGAGTTGGACCTACCTGAGTTTTATAACTGAAGTCAGGTTAGTGTTCCGTGGGCAGTCTGTTTGGTTCATTTGTGTTCACCTCAACCATTGGTTGCAGGAGTGTAATCTCTTGTGGAACTAGAGATTAGTCATCATGTGTCAAAGCAACCTGAGGAGGTCAGTCTCCTATGCTCCGCCAGGTCAGTTTGTTGGTTGTGATGCCTGCTTTCAGTTATTACAGATAGGAATATACCTTAGACGTGCAATGCTCTGGACTAGTGTTCCTTTGGCGTTCTCTTCTGATGACTGGCCATGTCCCTTGATTCTGATCCCTTAACACTCCTCGTTTCAAGCCTATAACTTACTCTTCTGTCTTTATATTATTTAGCTGCTTGTCAATCCATATCCTTGATTTAGGTTTTTCTTCTACCCTTCCTATGGTTGCAGATTTGTTTACGCCAAGGCCATGCTGCTAGTGATTGAAAATCTGTATAAATCGTTGATTTGCAACCTATCGTCCATCTTTCAGTTCGATTTGTTTTCTGTCTTTCCATGTGATTTTGGTCTTCTTCGTTAGGAGTTAGATTACCCCCTAGGGCAGAAAAAATACTCCCTGCATGGAGCCAGGTCAGTGCTTTAGTGGATGGTCTGTTCGGTATATTTTGTGTCTGCCTCCGCAGAGTTGGTTGCAGGACTGGATCTTGTCCGGAACACGAGCTCCTTACGGCCAAGGGGACTTGGGAAGGTCAGTTTCCCATGCTGTCACATAGGTTCATTGGATCTGTGAGGTCATATCTGTATGGTAAGATTTCTGTTGTCCGTTGGATTAGAGGACCTTTGTGATTCTAAGTTGTAACAGCTGATTCTCGCTTGTGGTATGTGTTTGGGCTACCTGAGGTGCAGGAGGGTGATGGTTGTGGAGAGATGCATGGAAGTGTCGAGGTTTGCTTTTTGCTAGTGGTTATCTTTATTTATGATCTCGGTGCATTATTTCATTTGGTTGGAACTTGTGAGCTAGTGCTGGATTGGATTGCTGATCATGGGATGGAACCAGAGAAGCTACATATTGTGTTGGGATAGTCGGCCCTTCTGAATTTCATTTCTTTCTCTGTACAGTTCCAACTTCAGTCCACCAATTTCAGCACTGATATGGATTGTTGATAATCCAGATATTGGACTTGCGCAACTTGGCGAAGGTGCTCTATTTTGCTTCATCATGTTATCGGCAGTTCCTTTTTGTGACAAGAACAAACTTCCGTAACCTCAATTCACTTGATAATTAACTTCCTAGTCATGGTTTTCTCTTCCTTCGTCCGCAATTATGTGCTCTCACAGATATTGAAAGGGAGAACTTCATTCTGGAGCCAAGGGCTGTTGTCTATCTCTAGCCGAGAAAGCTAATCATGCCCCCTCAATATAAGTAGCTTCTTTTCCCGAGCAAAAAGTAATGTCCTAGGTCCAACCTGATTCTGAGTTATACCTGTTTGGGGTTCTTCTGAATCTCCACTACCTTCTCAATTCACAGTATCTTCTAAAACCTGTGAAATTATCAAAGTATCTCACAGAGAGGCAGTATTTGGACATTCAGATTGATCTGTGGAGGTACAATGATTCCGAGGATACTTTGGAGCTTGAATCTAGATGGCACATCCTACAACAGAAAAAACTCAGTGCTCTCTATTTACATCTTTTAAACTCTTATTTTGAGTATCAGTTGCTTCTTGCTTTGATTGGGGGTTTCGCTTCCTCCTTCCTGTGGTTGCAGATTGTGTTGTCACTTGTCAGTTGCTCGGGATCTGTTTTGCAATATTTCTCGGTTGAATTTGTTTTCTGTAAGCTTCATCCCTGTGTTTCTGTTGCTGAGCGTGTCCGTTGCAATGCATGTTTTGGATTTGTGGGACCTGCTGTGGCTAAAACTCATGCCCTGTATGAGAAGTCAGGTCAGTGTATTAGACTGTCTGTTTGGTTTATTGGTTTGGTCACCCCGTCAGCTTCAGTGATTTCTAGATTTGAATTGCGCTCAATGCAAAAATTGATCTATCCCCTTCTCCAATGGCAAATCCTTGCAATTCAAGGTGCGTCTGGAACCCTGGATTTGTTTGCACTGATAAAGTTGATCTTTTTGTGGTATATTTGCATATGCTCCTCATTTGTAGGGTAAATTATTGCAGTGTACTTGTAGGGACACACACACACAAACAAACACAAACCACAAACCCCAAACCCCAACCCCAACCCCAACCCAACACAACCACACACACACACAACCGTCCTCACCAGGCGACTACGACAAGGTGAGGAGGTGTCCTCAACTTCAGAAAACAATGACATTAGGCCTCAGCTTTGCCTCCAGCCAAGAATGGCGAGTTGAGACTCGGAGCAGGCAGCATCACAGCCCTTGCCAGACGCCTCCAGAGATTATCACAATCCAAGACTGCCCAGGCCAACCTACCTTGCACCCCATGTGCCTAGAGAGTCGGCTGGTGAAAGGCAGGGCCCGGCTAGAACTGGAGTAGCTTCGTCAAGGAAGTGTGCCGGCACCGGCGAACGCTGCGTCTTGGAGGCCTAAGCCCTGTGTAGCAGCCTACATCGGAACAACGCATTGCCAACATCTCCAGTTGCAGCAGCAGGTACTCCACTTGCAGCCAAGCCAGCGCCTTCAAGAAGGGAACGACGCTGAGACGCCGCCGCTGCCCAGTCCAGTAGGCCAGATCTGGGGTTTCCCCTGGTGCTCGAGGAGGAAGTCCAGTTAGAGTCCTGCCAGCGCCTTCAAGAAGGTAACGGCGCCCTCAGGCATCGCCGTTGATAGTGCAGGCTGACGCCGCGCGGGGATCTCGCCCCGACCCAAGAACGATGACCTCCGAGGACCATTGATGCAGTGGCAGATTGGAGGTGGCGAGGTAGGTTGTTGGAGTAGACAGCAGCACAGGGGGAAGCCTAGGAACCTTGCAGTTGAAGGAGGACACCGGCCAGCACAGCCACCAGGCAGGCCACCACCGGGGAACGCGTCAAGCAGGACTGGCGGCTAGGGCCAGCCACCTACCCCACGCCGTCGCCGACCATGGCCGCCGCTGCGCTGACCCGCAACATCCGCCGGGGCACAACAGAGCAGCCACCGTAGGGTAGGGATGCAGGCGGACGTCCGCCCAGACGTCCCGACCTGTCCGCCAAATAACCATGTCTTCTAATCAGCTAATCGCCTAAGTACTAATACTCGAATCAATTTTATCTCATGCATTGTCTAGCGGATTGTCCGTATTGTCCGGTGGACTGTCCACTTGCATCCATACCATAGGGGTTGCTGCCTGCACGCCTCCAGCAGCATCCACCGGCGCGGCTGGAGGTGGGGAGGGAGAAGGCTCGGTGGGGGTGGCGTGGCAGTCGCGGGTCGGGGCAAGCCCACATGGCCCAGATCTGGGCGACCACGTCCCCCTCACGCACATCCAGTGGCGGGCCACCGCCTCAGCAGCACCGCCGCGAGCACCACACCTGCATCTTGACCTCCCCTGCACAGGCTATCACCACCTGCCGCACCACCGCGCCACCGAGCCGAAACTCAACGTGCCGGCGCACGAACGAAGGCCGAGCCACCGCTGTCCGCTGGCGAGGGTTTCGCCCGCCAGCATCCTCCGGCGATGGCCAGGGGGGAGGGGGAGAGGGGGAGCTTGGGCCAGCAGCTAGGGTTTCGCCACCCGAGTCGCCCCTTGGGAGCGACGCGGGGGCTAGGGGGAGCGCACGTTTTGGATCCGATGTGACATAGTTGAGAGTTCATATATGTGACATTTGAAGTAACAGGGTTATATATTTGTTATCCTCATTGATTTGCAGTGTTGGAGATTCTTAGTGCAAGGCTGCAGAGTTGGAAAGTCTAGCAAAACGTCGCCTAAGGTTTTTGTTTTGTGAAGCTTTGAGCCATCAACTATGTCAGCTTTCCCGACTGTTCAGACTTCTAATAAAAAAATCTTGAAGCATTTTGTTACTACTTGATTTGATCTTTTTGTGGAAGCTTACAGTTTCAACTTGCCTTCAGTGGCCTCATCTCTTTGGTACAACTCGGAGTCTTTAGTTGCGTGCACATATGGATATTCTGATTAGTAATCCTGAAGCTTATTAATTGGTCTCTACTGTGTTCCAACTTTGTTTGGATGGAGTCTGTTCTCATCCGTTTTTGTGTGACTCAACACAGGAGCTGCGAGAAGTCATTTAGAAGTATTGGTTACTTTGTTACCATCTTTGTTTCTGGAAGTTGGATTTCTTGCCTGTTATATCTTCAGTTTTATTAATGCACTCAGCTGTGTTTTGTTCCTCTAGCTGTAGGTCGCAGATTTACACGTAATAGGAATGCATGTACATGAGCTCTGAAGGCAGTAAAAGATCCCTACAGTTATGTACTTGAATTATTTTGAGATCATGTTTGGATGTGTTGTAATATTGTTATTCATGATCAAAATTAGTTTGTCCACTTAATTATTTTCCTGGTCAGTTCAATAGGCCAACTCATATCTAATCAACTTCTGGTATGCGTGGATATTGAACTTTGACAAATTAAGATCCACCTAATGTGCTGTCTCTCTTCATTTGTGTATTAAAATATATTAATTATAATTAAATCAAAGAACCCTCTGGAATCTAGTTGGGTAATGTTATGCAGAGAAAGGTTAGGAATTACTGCTATATATATACTAAAACAAGGTGGAGGCGAAGGTTCTGAATTGGATACTTGAACAGGCTATAGGTTGCCGTCAACACTCTACTTACTCTTGTCGATTAGTGTCTTCTTTGCTTAATATGATTTTTGGTTTGTTGGTTATTGAATTGATTTTTCAGAACTGATGTTGTCATTAGAGCTTCTTCAGTGGGAATCTGGACTGCATCTCAAGGTCTGCTGGGGAATTTCCTACTTCCAGTTTGATTGATGAATGATTAATTAGCAACACAACTTGACTTATCTGATGATTCCTGCTGACTGCATACTTACAGTTATCTTCTACTACCAGAATTCAGAAAATTGCTGCCATATTTCGTACCCCCTCGACTTTAACATAGCCTTTTGACGGCTAATATTAATTAACTGCGGTTTCTCTATGCCCTAGTGATGAAGATAGCACACCTTCTTAATTGTTGGTATTTTCTTTATTTTCGAAACCAAAGATTAGAATCTATTTGACTCATTGTGTGGATGGATCTAGCTATTCAGGTTCTGAAATCTATAGGTTGATTTGTTCACTTTTGGTATCTAACTCCTACATTAGCATTTTTTTGTGCCTCCATTTCCTTTTTATGTGTTTTGATCTTGTCTGCAAAGTTCCATTGCGTTTGTGAATATTGCCTTTGATCAATCATGTAAGCTTGTATGACTTGCTGAGTGTTTGCTTGTAGCATTTGCTAATTTGTTTTGTAGTTTAACACTGCCTTTGCCGGTCCCAAGCCCGGATGCGAAAATGTGGAGGGAACTGCAGTTATCTCGTTTGTATAGTTTGTATCCGCATTGTCGGGGGGTGGGGTGGGGTGTCCAGATACTTTGAATTCCAAATGGCAATAGATTCACTAGTCATGAGGTATATCGACTAAATCATCCCGGGGTAGTACAAGGAGTTGCATAGCAGGACTCGTGTAAGGTCAGGAATGACAGCTACCTAGAATTATGTAGTCCAAATGCTGCTCCGGGTGACTACTTCCTAGAAGCAGTTTGTCCATTTTGCTGAACTGTAGTGACGCTAGGGGGTGGGAAATCTTTTCTTTGTAGTGGCCTTGCTATGGAAGACTGTACAGGTTTTGCTGATGGCTGCCGCCAGCAAGGTACAGTTCGGTGAAAAGTTCCAATGTGTATGGACTGTGTTTTCTACGTCTGATCCTGGTACTGCACTCCATGTATGTTGGCTTGTTATACTATCTGGCTATGTGCCCAGTGACTGATGAGAACGTTGTTATTGCCCATTGTGCTAGCTAAAGCCCAATGGATGTGGGTTTCGCATGTTTCCTGGAAGAGGAAATTTAGTTTGGCTTTTTCTGTTTTGTCTCAACGCACATGCGCTCTTTTCTTATCCTTAATTCCCAAATTTTCAGCAGTTCGCCATGGCTGAGAACGGAGGCAAGAAACTCCCTGAGAAAGCCTGATCCAGTACCTCTGTCTCCGTGATGACTGCTTGCAGATGAGAAGGCCTATCTTTTAATCAGTTAAGATATTTCTGACCAGATGCAAAACCCTCTGGTCGACAAAACTCAGTACTCTTGAGTTGAGCACAGTCACTGACCCGTTTTACTCGACCAAATCCGCAACTTAAAGCTGGAAGAAAAGGGAAGGCTGGTTAAACTGACAAGGTTCTGTTGAATCAGGAAGGCTGGTTGAACTGACAAGGTTCTGTTGAATCAGCTAAATCTGAGTCTCCAGACTCTGAAACAGCTAGCAGAAAGCTACTCACTGGAGATAATGGTGATTGTGAAAGCTATCCTCAGTTTTCTCATTCTTGTCCAAGAGATCACACCGCGTTTTACAGTTTTACCAAGGGATAGAAGAAAACAAAAGGCACCACCCTGCAAGTTTAAGTTCACATCTTTCTGAACTTCTAAATTTCTATTGACCAGCCGCATCCCAGACTGGGATTCCCAGTGTTGCATATATTCCGTGCAGTTACTTGCAAAACAACTCCAGCAAGAGCATCTCGGGTGTTTCAGGCTTGCTTTTTGTGCCAGCAAAATAGCACCATGAGCAGCTGTTCGTTTTTCTAGTAGACCTCAGGGTGATAATTAGTTCTGTATTCACCTAGCACCAAGTGAACTGCAGTGGCATGCTCTACATCAAGCTTCAAATGAGTCCCTGTTTACCTTTTAGCTTGAATAAGGTTTGATTTATTTAAAAAAGTGGATTATTTAAGGGCCGCAGTCTGATTCTCTCTCTATATATATGAGCATGGACAGAAATTAACTTGAGTTGCAGATAAGTTAGGAATAACATACTTTAATACATTCATGGGTTAAAGACTTAAAGTTAGGGGAGGGGATTTTTTTTTTACTGGGAGATAGTAAAATATTGGAAGGGATAGGGCGGCTGACAGAACATGAGGATCGGTAGGCGTCGATGTGAGCGTGGCACTTGACGCGATCGCCCTAGTTGCAGCGTCTCCACGTCGCACGCTGCCGCAACCTTCTTCTCATTTCTACCTCTTCAGTGAGAAGTGAGAACCGAAGACCATTATAAACCCAAGAAAATCTTGATGTGGATTTGTACGTTGTGTCATGTGAGAAGATGTTAGACGAGCCTGGCAAGTATATTTCAACGTATAAGAGCATCTCTAACAGATACCCTATTTAAAAAATAGAAAAACTCGCCGTGAATCGGGAGGTGCTACTCCGCTCGTAGCGCCATCTCTTGCTCACGCCGCTTCTAACGGTAGCTTCGTGGGCCCGTTAAAGTCCGGATACATCGCTTACCGCTTCTGTTCTGGTTGACTGTCCGATCACGTAGAAGTTACACGAGATATATGTACGGTCGGATTTCTGTTTTCGTGCATTCTTTTTTTTTGAAAACCTGTTTTCGTGCATTCTTTCCCCTGCACACTGCCTTTGCACATATTGGAACAATGTATTAGTAGAAAATATGCATGTACATTTTTAAAAGCTATGGAAAAAATTGCAACTTCAAATGTTTTTCAAAATAATGAACACATTTTATAAATACATGAGCATTCTTTGAAAATAATGAACCAAATTTCAAAACTCATAAACTATTTTTAAAAAACATAAACATTTTCCAAAAATCATGAACCAATTTTCAAAATTCATGAACCAAATTTCAAAACTCATGAACGTATTTTAAAAGTGTGTTTTTTAAAAAATTATGAACGTTTAAAAAACATGAACAAACTATGAAATTCCGGACCAAATTTAAAAACCGTAAACCAATTTTGAAAAACATAGATTTAAATAAAGCCAAAAAAAGAAAACAAAAAAAAGAAAAAGGAAACAGAAAACAAAAAAGTATATAACCAAAAAGTATACCAGACCGCAGAACTGGGTCGGCCCAACAGGAAAAAAATCGTGGCGCAAGCCGCCCACGCCATAGCAGGCGGCAATTATCATTCCGCCCGTGAATCAGGACGACCTTTTGTTCCAAAGCATGCATTAGAAATAAGGACAAAGAAAGATCCTCTCAAACAAAAAACAAAGGAAAAAATGTGCACAAAACAGAAGAAGCCCGTAGTCGCTGATACAACAAGGCAAGGAGAGGCAAACAACAAAGATATTGGTCGTAGGAGCAACTCCAGCAGAAACTGGAAACCTCCCCGCGCACTAAAAGCTGCTTTTTTTTGGCGTGAGCACCCGTGTCACACCCTCCAATAGACGCGCATTACATTTTATACGTGGAAAATATTTTGTCACGTATAGGGTTGCGCGTGTTTTTTTTGACGCTCTGCTCAGCGCGCGCTCGTTAAAGCGTGGCCGCTTCATACGTATTTTAGCGCGCCGAAATAAATAGTCTCTTGGAGTTGCTCTAAGAAGAATGAAAAAACAGAGCCGAAGGGCAAGGTTACCCAAAAAAGAACAACACCCTGATCTCCAGCATCAGGACTTTGTTCCGAAGCCTTTTGGGAGGCTGATGCAGAATAAATTCTAAAGATCCGAGGACTTTAAGGTTTATTCGGACTGACACTATGATGATAAGGGATTATTTATGGTTAAGTCAGCATACCATCTGTATATGATGGTACATGATCCAGATAAGAGGAGCTCATCGGGAGGTAGTGAGGGTGCAACGCATTGGAAAAGGATCTAGGAGCTACCCGTAGTTCCGAAGATTAAACAATTCATGTGGCGATTTGCACATAATAGCTTGCCCACGAAGGTGAATATAAAACAAAGAGGAATTGACTGCAATACCCTCACTACAGGAATGGATCTAAACGCTGACGGCCAGATGCTACGCCGACGGTCAAAAGTCAGGCCGTCGGCATAGCCCACTTAGCGGCCACGAAGCTGGCCGGCGTAGAATTTTTCTCGGTGTAGGATAGTCTATGCAGACGGCTATCCTCGGCGTAGCCTATGCCGATGGCTGCCCTTGTCATATATATATATTTTCTTTTACCTTATTAACCTTAAAAATCATAACTAAATTATTCTAATTCAGCAAAATACAAATAATATATCAAAATTTGCAGAAAAATAAGATCTATCTATCACACTCAAATATTAGATATTTATGTTTAATAAGAATCTTCATGCTCGCCATTTTGATGATAGTTTAAAACATGCATAAAAAATTCAAAAACGATCGAAACAATATGAAACCTTCACGTCATATTATGTGACATAGTTGGAAGCAAAAATATCAAACTTGGTATACTAATTATGTCTTAAAAAAACTTTTACAAAATGACCTATCTTATTTAAGGTTTTCTGGTTTTCGGATCAAATGACCAATGCTATGGATAGAATCAAGACATAGTCTGTGATAATGTGTCCATATTGTGCATGTATGTGCATCATGGGATGACGAACAATGTTTTAAGAGAAAGTTTTCCTTTTCGTCGCATCAAAAAGTTATTTTCTATTTTCCGAGTGCAAAAAACTAGGGGTTTTGTGAAGCAACTGAAGGGTTTCGCGGCATAGTAAATCAAAATTTTCTACGGATGCGAACAGAGGGAAGCCAATATCTAATCTAGGAGATGCAAACAACGAGAGAGATTGGATTAGATCTTCATACCCTTGAAGATTCAAGACAATGAACGCTCGCCTAACGTGGGTGATATAGTCGACTCGCTTCTCCTCCTCGCGATCCGATCCGATCTAGCACCACAAGTGGCGATGCCTCCGTGAGATGCACACGTGCAACACCTGACGCCTCCTCCTTCCTTGGTCCAGCAAGTATGGTGGAGAGATGGGTTGGATCTACAACGACGGCGCAATGCAATTGGTGGAGAGTTTCAGCAGGATTCGCCACACGCAATGGGAGGAGAGAGAGAGAGGGCAGGCGGCGGCTAGGGTTGAGGAGGAGGTGTGTGGGGGTGCGCCCCCTCTATATATAGAGGGTGGGCGCCTCTAACCCTCCCCAAGCCCTGTGCCGGGCGGCCAAAGGAGGAGGTGGGCAAGGAAACCCCTTCTAGAAGGTCCAATTAGGGTTTCCCCTTGTATGGCCGGGCCCTATGGGGCCTTGTGCCCTAGCCCAATGCGGCTGGGCACTCTCATAGGCTCATGTCCCTCCCGGAAGGTGGGGCCACGTGGTCCCTTCCGGAAGGTTCTAGAAGCTGCATGTCGTGGGAATGGTCACAGATGCTGCAATCGGCAATGAGTAGTAGAACGAGGGCAAGGCGGCCAGCCATCTGTGCGAGATGAGGGCAAAGACAGTGGTTTTACCCAGTTCGCTTCGGAGGGTAAAGACCTACTCCTGCTAGATTGTATTATGGAGGTGTTACAATGGGCGAGCTCGGCGGCTAGGCGGCGAGTCGCTTGGGTGTATGAGGGAACGTATCTCTACTGACCCTTTAGGGAGGTTTATATAGGCTCACCCCCCCTAGGGTTTACATATCTCAACCGATTCGGTTACAGCTTTAGTAGTCGTTTAACTCAGTACGATTGGGCCTATCTACTCGCCTGGGCCTTCAGCTTCCAAATGCTTTGCACCTTGTCGGCTTCAATCCACTGCCGCTTCGCAGCCCACTCGCCAGCCTCGGGCCAGAACGCCTTTGGGTATACCCAAAGAGGCATATCCCCATCATTAGTCCCCGAGGCCGCGCCGATTGGCGTAAGTGGTCACTGGCACGGAGTATACGGCTTTAGAGTAGGCATCGTCGATCGTCGGGCTCTCGACAAAGGAGGAAATCCGGTGAACCAAGTCGCTTTGGGCAAGTCGAGTCGGCGGACGCGGTCATGGTGATTGACCGGCGAGCCGAGTGGCTGGAGTTGGACCGTCAGCGGTCAAACTAGCCGCTGGGGTAATCCAACGGTAACTTCGGCGTAATCATCGCGTAACGGCCTCGATTTGGCGGGTAACTCCCGCTATATAAGAGGAATGGCAGCAATCATAGAGCCAACTGTCCACCACTTCTTCCGAAAAGACATTTTCCTTCCTTTGCTCCTGATCCGACCAAATCCTCCGATCTCCAACCAACCTCTCGGCCATGGCCCTTTCCACCGAACCATGGGTAGGTCCAAGTGCACGAGGGCGCACTGGCCTCTTCGAGGAGGCCGGATCCCGCGAGCCGTGTTGGCGTATCCCAGCCGGAGAAACGACCCCAAACCCGCGAGAGGGAATTCGTCTGTTTCACCGTCATCTCGAGCGAGGGCTAGGGTTTCCACGCCCTGTTCTTCCGGCGCTTTTGCGCTACTATGGGATCCAGCCGATCCGGGTCCCCACAAAGATCGAGCAGCTCGCCATCTTCGTATGCTCGCGAATGCTACTTGGCTGCCGCCCTACTTTCCCTTGTGGCAAGATCTGCTCCATGGACGGATCACCGCGAGGAGGCAAAGGCCCAATGCTAGCCGCTGGCGTTTGACGCTCCAACTCAAGTCCAAAGCCTCCTTCTTTGACCTGATGCTACCCGCCAAGGCAGCGATCGGAAAAGTCGTGGTTCTACGTGACCGAGGCGACTTTGAGGCGAGGGGCGATCCCGGTACTCGCTAGTCGCTCGAGCCGCCATCTCCAAGTCGGCAAGCTCCACGATGACCAGCGGATGGTCGTTGACGAGATGCTCCAGACCATCCGTGGTTTGAAGAAGAAGGGCCTCCAAACAATAAATCTGTACAATTGCTGGCTTGGGCGGCGGCTTGTTCCACTCGCCCAGCACGACCACTACATGTACCAATACACCGGCCGGGGGGACTCGACGAAGGCCTGCCTCGACGAGTGGAGGCTGGAAGATTACCTCCCAGCGTTGAAGAAGATTACCCAGGCGGTGTACCTGGATGCGCAGGCCGGGATCGCCCCCAACACCGCGAAGCATCCAGCTCCAACGGTAATTTCTTTACCTTGTTCGCAGTCGCAGTGTATGCAGTCGTGGTAGTCCTGATCCTGTTTGTATTCATCGCAGCTGTTCCAGGTGGTGGAAGGGTGGCTCCCACCTTCAGATGATGAGAGCCCGGGCCCATCCGCCCAGGACGTAGGCGAATCACCACCCGCGAGGGGTAACGAAGATGACGAGGACGAGTCCGAAGAAGAGGTCGCCCCGCTGGTCCGAAAGACCCGCGGGCAACGTCAGCGTGAGATCGAAGCGAGCAGAAGCCTCGAGCGCCATGACGATGACGACGAGCTCCCAGAGACCACCTCGCGCCGTTAAGCCACTCCGTCGAAGAAGAAGGAGAAGAAGAGGGAGGGCCTCAAGAAGAAAACGGTTGCCTAAGACGGCCTCACCGCCACACTCGGCGAAAGGCCCGATGCTCCCAGCCCAGTGGTGACGGGCGCCACCAGCGACAACCGCTGACACGGCG
Organism: Avena longiglumis; assembly: GCA_030063025.1. Taxonomy (NCBI): domain Eukaryota; kingdom Viridiplantae; phylum Streptophyta; class Magnoliopsida; order Poales; family Poaceae; genus Avena; species Avena longiglumis. Next base: position 541,110,296 of record CP125974.1, on the reverse strand, counting down.
ACTATGGAGGTGCCGCTGGCCTCGTTGCCTCCGCCATTCGCCCCAGTCTCAGGGCTGGGGAAGGCTCCGGCCGCGACGACTTCGCCTCGCAGGGAGGCTCCGGCTGCGGCGGCTTCACCTCGCAAGGAGGCTCCAACTGCAGCAGCTTCGACTCATGAGGAAGCTCCCGCCGAGGATGTCCCAGAGGCGCCAGCTGCAGCCTCAACGACGAAGAAGCCGTCCGTGTCTTGGGCACGCGATGTCTCGAATCTGGGCCGCCGATCGGGCCTGAATCGAAAACCGGCCGGCCTTCGTAAGGGGCTACGTTTCATCCCAGTCGCCAAGTGAGTGTGCTCACCCCTCCTTATTTTCCATAAATATTTCAATTGTCTTTGTTGATTCGATTAATGCGTAGGACCGGAGTGAAAAGGATGGGCCATCTGACCGTGGCCAAGGTGCCCTCCGCCGCTAGCGAGGAGGATCCTTCACGCAAGAGGAAGGCGGACGAGGTCGTCGCCTCAGCGGATGGCAGTAAGAAGGCCAAGGGTGACGACATCGTCACCATCTCTGACGATACGGCGGCCGCGCCGGCCAAGCCCGCGGTGGAGGCGGCTGCGTCTACGAAGGAACCCGCGGCGGAGGCGACCTCCCTTGGAGCGGGTGCCTCCATCGCTACCTTCCCCCGCTTCGTGACCAAGGCGGCCACGGCGAGTGAGGTTGCGCCCTCGATCCACGCTCCTGGGACCGCCGATGCTGAAGTCGACCAGCGTCATGGGCACACGCCAGCGTTACTCGCGTTTGTGGATGCGATCCAACTCCACAGCATGCTTGGCGCAGCCATCCAGGTACATCCAGTCCCCGAGGATCAGGTCGGTGTTTTGCAGCGGCGTGATTCTTATAATTTCTCGTCTTTTATTTTCGCATCCAGTCCCCGAGTGCGTACTCGCTGAATTTCAGCGGGTGGGCACTTGGGAATTTCTTGATTGCTAGTCCCCGAGTGCGCACTCGCTGATTTTCATCGGGTGGGCACTTAGGAATTTCTTGATCGCCAGTCCCCGAGTGCGCATGCGCTGAATTTCAGCGGGTGGGCACTTAGGAATTTCTTGATCGCTACCCCCGAGCGCATCGCTGAATTTCAGCGGGTGGGCACTTAGGAATTTCTTGATCGCCAGTCCCCGAGTGCGCACTCGCTGAATTTCAGCGGGTGGGCACTTAGGAATTTCTTGATCGCCAGTCCCCGAGTGCGCACTCGCTGAATTTCAGCGGGTGGGCACTTATGAAGTTCGTTTTAACTGACTTTTTCGGTGATGTGCAGGGTCTGCAGCTTGAGTCAGCGGATCGATTGGCCGCGAAACAGCGCGCGGAGAAGGAGCTGGCCATCGTCCAGGAGGCGAACAAAGGTCTTCAGGCTGTTGCTGAGAAGGCGGATCAAGCTCGCCAGGGGCTTGTCCCCGCTGGTGAGTTGGTGGCGGCGCGGTCTGCGCTGGGTGGCGCTGAACAACAGATCGCCGACCTCGAGCGCGAACTGCGGGAGGCGAGAGAAGAAGCTAGCTTGGCGGACGGGCGAGCTAAGGCCGCCATTGCGGCCGCAGAGGAGGATCGCAAGGTGTCGGAAGTCCTTATTGCTGGGCTTCAGGACGACCACACGTCGCTTCAGTGCTTCATCACGGGACTCGCCCGCCCGCTGCTTGGTGAGTGCTTCCTCCCTTTCTTATAGTTGTGGTTTTTGTGGTGTCCATCATACTCATCATTGTCTTTTTCTTCGCAGGTCGCATCATTGATAGCGACAAAGAGGCGAGCTCACTCGACGCAAGGCAGTGCGTAAGCATGCTCGTCGACTCGGCGACGCTGTCAACGACCTGCATCCGCGCCTACCTCCAAGAAATATCACCCACGGAGGTGATTCCCAGCGACCTCATTGAGGTGTGGAAGTACTTGGAGAAGGCACCTGCGGTCGTTGAATTTATGACGCGATCGGCGTTTCGGCGTGGAGCATCGACGGCCCTGAGCCTTGGGCTCGCCCACTTCCCCGAAGACTTCGACATCGACGATGTGACGAGTGGGTACCCATCGTCAACTGGCGTGGTGGAGCTGTCCGAGGTTCTCAAGTTGCAAGAGCGTGCCGCCACGTACTCGGAGCGTGTCTGGGCGATGGGCGACCTCCTTCCATACCAGGAGACGGTCGTCGCGCCGAACGACCCCGAGCTGCCGCACCGTGACTTCAAGGTCGAGCAGCCTTTTCGCGCGGCGATGGCGGGTGAACTGACGACGTATCCATCAAACCCGTACACCGCGTTCATCCGTAATCGCCGGGATGCTGGCGAGTCGTCATCGAAGCCTGCAGAGTAGGGTAGTTTGCCTTGAAGCGTTAGCAGCAGTTCTGCCACGCGGGCATATTTTGTAACATAAGACAATGCAATATGCGATTGAATGGGACGTTGTGTCTATTTTGGTATTTGTTTGTGTGTTTTGGATTGATTTTGGACGAGTCCCCGAGCGCGTCCGCCCTTTTGTGGGGTTTACCTCGTATATGATGTGTGTGTTGTTATCATGTGTTTTGTTGCTTTGGTCGACTCGCCCGAGCTCGGAGAGCCAGTCGCAAGGCGACTCCCTTGAGTGCTCTGTACTTTACCGTTTTCCCGTACGCGAACGAAGTCGGGTGGCCGAGTCCCCGAGCGTGGTACTTGGTAGTTCTAGGCGCGACTCGAGGGTGGTTGAGGACTTAGCGCGTTGGTGTGAGCGCGTCACTCCTGCCTGGCCCGTGGGGTCAGTCGCGTGGCGAGTCCTGGGCATGCTCTCTTACTTGGCGTTTTCCCTGACCGCTCGCGACGAACTGGTATTCAGTCCCCGAGCATGGTACTTAGCCGTTCGAGTCGCTATGCCGAGGATGCGGAGGACCAAGGTCGCTATGAGAAGCGAGGGCAGTTGTCTTGGCTTGTAGAACCAGTCGAGCTAGGCGACTCCAATGGGGCTCCGGGTTGGCGTTTTTCGTGGACGATGCAAGACCTGAAGTGATTCAGTGCTCTTACACCGCACTACTTAGCCGTGCCGATCGCTGTACCAAAGGTTGACTTCTGCATTTTAGCATACCGCTGTTATTACGAAAAGGCGAGTGGCACAAGTCATGGAGAGTAGGCGCAATTTGCGGTAACCGCTTTCTATTTCATAGCGATCGGAGAGTACATGTGGGGTTCTAGGAGTAGAACTTCCGGAGGAGATTTACATTCCATGGTCGTTGACGCCGAGCTCGCCGCCCCGCGACGCCGATGAGGTAGTAGGCGCTGCTGTTTAGCACGCTTCGATAGGGAATGGGCCTTCCCACGGAGGAGAGCTTGTGCATGCCCTTCTTGTCCCGGATGAGGCGTAACACCGTGTCGCCTTCCGGAAGGTGCGAGCCACCCGCCGGTGGTAGCGGCGGAGTCCTTGCTGGTAGATGGCGTGCGTGACCGAGCGAGGTCGCGTGCTTCGCCGAGCTGGTCGACCCCATCTTGGCGGGCCAGCCTGCTTTGCAGCCTCCAGATAATGGACGACTCGGCGAGTCATGTTCGAGGTCGGTGGGCATGACCGCTTCCGGCGCCAGACCATGAAGAAGGGAGTGAATCCCGTCCGACCGTTAACCGAGGTACGGATTCCCTAGATGATGGAGGGCAACTCTCGACCCAGACCCGCGCGCCGAGTGGTACTTGGAGTCGCGCTTGTGCCATGGAGGATGCTTTTGTTGGCCCGCTCCTGGCCGTTGATTCGGTGGGCGACTGACGCGAGGTCGAGCCGGATGTGGTGCTCTTCGCAGAATTCGGCCATGGCTCCCTTGGCGAAGTTGGTGCCGTTGTCCGTGATGATACTGTTTGGGAACCCGTAGCGATATATGAGCTCGCGTAGGAATTTAGTGGCGGTCTTCCCGTCGCATTTCCGGACTGGCTTGGCCTCCACCCACTTAGTGAATTTGTCGACGGCGACTAGCAGGTGGGTGTAGCCGGAGGGGGCTTTCTTGAAGGGGCCTACCATGTCCATGCCCCATACGGCGAATGGCCAGGTAATGGGGATTGTTTTGAGCGCCGAGCTCGGTACGTGCGTCTGATTGGCGTACTTCTGGCACCCGGCGCATCGCTGGACGATGTCGACAGCGTCGGCGTGTGCGGTGGGCCAGTAGAAGCCGTGTCGCATAGCCTTGGCGACCAGGGAGCGAGCGGCGGCGTGGTGGCCGCAGTCACCTGAGTGAATGTCGTGGAGGATTTTGCGTCCTTCAGCCGGTTGGACGCAGCGTTGGAACACGCCGGTGACGCTGCGCTTGTGGAGCTCGCCGTCGATGATGGTGTAGGACTTGCATCGACGAGCGATCATTCGAGCGTGCTCGCCTCGGCCGGCAGGTGCCGACTTCCGTAGGCGATGTAGGGCTTGGTCCAATCGTCTGCTCGGTGATGAGTGCGACCAAGGCTTCCTCGGTTGGAGTGGGACTCGATGTCGATCTCCTCGGGAGAGACGATGGTTTGAGATTGTGTCGAGGAACACGCCGGCGGTGGTGCGAGTCGAGCCGACCCGAGAGAGGCGCGCCTCCTCGTTTTTCCGCCTGTCGATCCACTCGACAGAGTAGCCGGTGAAGTGGCCGCCCAACTTGTCCACCGCTTGGAGGTACACCGCCATGGTAGGGGAGACGGCGTCGCAGGTGCCGGCGACTTGCCCCGCGACGAGGTCGGAATCTCCGTAGCAGCGGAGGCGATTGACGTTCATCTCCTTGGCGGCTCGCATGCCGTGGAGTAGGGCCTCGTATTCAGCCATGTTGTTGGTGCAGGGCGTGAAGTCGAGGAAGAGAATGTAGCGGAGCTTGTCGCCCTTTGGTGAAGTCAACACTATCCCTGCTCCTGCACCGTCCGTGTTCTTGGAGCCGTCGAAGTGCAGGCTCCAGTAATGGAGGTACGACAGCTTCTCTGGCTGCTGGGCCTCCTCCCAGTCGGCGATGAAGTCTGCCAGCGCCTGCGACTTAATCACCTTTCATGGCTCATATTTGATGTTGTGGACGTCGATATCGACGGCCCACTTGGAGACCCGCCCGGTCGCCTCGCGATTGCGGATGATGTCTTGCAGTGGCGCTGAGGAGACGACCGTGATCGGGTGCTCCTGGAAGTAAAAGGCAGCGCCTGAGCCTCAAGACCATGTATACTAGCTTTTGGTATCAGGGTACCGGGCGCGACTCGTGAGTAGTACCGATGTAGTACACCGCCGCTGAACCGGCGCCTTTCATTCCTCCGTCGCTCGACGACCATCACAAATACCGACGGCGCGCCGGACGCCACGACGAAACCAGCATAGGTTCTTTGTCGGCGAGTAGTAGTGGGCGAGTAGCACCTTTTTGAGGTCGCGAGCGCCGTCCGCCTCCTTGTCCCAATCGGAAGGTGGGGTTCTTGCGCATCAAAGGTATAGGGCATCGCCTTAAGCCAAAGGGGATGAAGCGATCGAGCCGCTACCGCCCGCCAGCTTCGACATCGTAGGCACTCGGGTTTGCCGAGCGATCGTCGATCTTTGTTGGGTTCGCCTCGATCCTCGCTTTGGAGACGACGCATTCAAGAGTTGTCCGCGGGTACACAAGGTGCACTTGCTCGGGTTGAGCTTTATCTTGTACCTTCGCAGGTTGGCGAAGGTTTCCGCCAGTCGGCGAGTAGGTCGCCTTGGCGAAGCGGACTTTCACGACCACGCCGTCGATGTAGACGTGGATGTTGCGCCAATTTGTCTCGCGAGGCATTCTTGCATGCACACCGGTAGGTTGCCCCAGCGTTTGAGGCCGAAGGTCATGGCGGTGTAGCGTAAGGCTCGAATGGCGTGATGAACGCCGTTTCCTCGCCTTCGACAGCCATTTTGATCTGGTTGTACCCAGAGTAGGCACCGAGGAAACATAGCGACTCGAACCCGCGGTTGAATCGATTATCCGGTCGATCCACGGAGGACGAATCGCTCCTTTGGGCAAAGGCCGTTTCAGTTTGTGTAGTCGATACACATTCTCCGTGTTCCGCTTTTCGACCAGGACTGGGTTTGCCAGCCCACTTGAGTACTTGATTGGCCGGATGAAGCCGGCGAGTAGACGCTGCACTTCCTCGGTGATTGCTCGACGGCGTTCTTCATTGAAGGGTCAGAGCGCTGATGTGTCGCACTTTGGGGTCGGCGTTCAGTTTGTGCTCACGAGCTCCCTAGGGACACCGGGCATGTCGGAGGGTTTCCATGCAAAGATGTCCCTGTTCACGGAGGAACTCGATGAGCGCGCTTCCTATGCCGGGCTCATGCTCGTTCGATCGCCACCGTCTGGCCGGAGTCGCCGGGACCAGCTCGACGGTGCGGGTGTCGCCGTTGCCTCAAAGGTTGAGGTGTTTGCGCCCGAGTTGGGCTTCTTGAGTATTGTGGGGTCGTCATTGTTGACCCCGCCGCGATTATTGGCGAGCTCGTCGGTGTGGTTGGTCTCGCCACGATGACGGCGGGCGAAGCTCCTTTGGCCTCGCACGGCGGCCATGTCGGGTCGCCGCTTGATGGTGATGACGCCGCACGGCCCGGAACTTCATCGCCAGTACGCGAGAGCGGGCGCCATGAATTTAGCGAACGCTCGCGCCTGTGACGCAGTGGTAAGGGCTGTCGAAGGGCACCAGCTCGAAGACGATCCGCTCGGTGCGGAAGTTTGCCGGTGTGCCGAAAGTGACTGGCAGCGTGACCTTGCCGATCGGGTACGCCTTCCGACCGGGGACGATGCCGTGGAACGTGGTGTGGGTCGTCTCGATCATCGACTGCGGGAGCCGCAACCGCCTGAAGGTGTCGAGGTAGAGGATGTTGATGGAACTACCGCCGTCCATCAGTGTCTTGGGGAGCCAGTAGTCGCCAACCTTGGACTTGACCACCAAGGCGACTCGTCTTGGGTACTCGATGCGCGGCGAGTGATCTTGCTCCGGTGTGATGGATGTTCACCAGTTCAGAACGGGGACGTCTATTTGGGCCACCGCATTGACAGCGACACGGCGGCGATGACCTTCTTCTCGCTTCGTTGAAGCCTGTGAAGGTGTGGAGCGAGGCTACTTTGTTAATTTTCCGCCATTTGGCGGGTTGTTGTCGGGTCCTCCGCTTGCCGTGCCTTCTCGATTTCCGAGGGTGTGGCGTCGGCGGTGGTGTGCTATGGCTTCCCTTCCTGCTATGGAACGCACATGGTTGGTTAAGGAGGGCCGCGATCGAACCTTGGCTTGTTCTTGTAGTTGCCGCCATCGCGTTCTCCGTCGCGCGCGGTAGCTCTTGGCTCAGGCCGCTGCCGGCATTGGCGACGAAGTCGACTTCGCCACATCGGGCGCTTGCTGAGGCGAGTGCCGCTGTAGCGAGGGTCGGTTCGGCCCGCCATCGTTGCCGTCAGGCGGCGTTGCCCTCCGACTCCGCCGGTTTCCTGGTTTGGGTCTTCCTCGGCGTCTGCTTGGCGATCTCGAGGAGGTCGGGATGTTGTCGAAAAGTGGGAGTGTCGCTTGAGCTTGGCGACTAGAGGCTCAGAGCGCACGAGGTCTTGAAGCAATGGATCGCGGTCCGGGTGGATGCCGAACGTTGTACCAAAGCTCTTGCCACCGTTGGATCCAGCCATGAAGTCGACTCGCTGGGTCCTTGGACGCACTGCCTGTGTCCTCAATAGTGGTGGCGGGTGTAGGAGCACTGGCGTTCGACGGCGTCGCGCATTTCCTCCTGTGAGTCGACATCATCGCCCTGGGGAGAGTGTTGATCCATCGCACGCCCTCCATCATCAGGGGGAGGTAACGGGCGGCTAGTAGGTCAGTGTGACCCGCGATCTTCATTGCCATGATGTAACACCCTCAGAATCGGACCTATGCAAGTTTGGGCAAAATTCGCCAAACCCGCATAGAAACGATTCAAAGGTGCCACCAGCACTTCGCAAGGGTGGAAAACGTAATAACGTTACACAACAGTCCTCGATGGGACCCATAAGATATATATATAACGACGACTCAAAGAGTCAAGAATACGTATATATTATACAAGATCCAAATCACCTCGAACGGTAGGGCGTCCGACCACGGACAAGAAGCAAATGGGGCTAAGAGCCACAAGAATAACCAATGGCGTCCATAACCCTGCCGTGCCAAGCCGGAAGGGTAACCCCGCTAACGGCGCCGATCTCAAAACCTGCTTAAACAAAAGGTGCCGACAAAGGCAAAGGAAAAAGAGGAGCGCCAAGATCGAGGCCAAGACACGGCGAGGCTAGAATTCGCGTCCTCGCCTACATAGGTATGGTGGATCGAGCGCAGCAAGATGCACTAAACAATCTATAGAGACTCGATACAATGGCGGTTATCGAGAGGGATAAGAATGACCTATCCGGATCCAACCGAAGCTAACACCAAACAAACCCATCCCGGCGCTTTCCCTCGAGACCAAACGAGGAAGTCAACCGAGGAACTCACCAAGCTTTTACTTATTAGGTTATCGCGGCAATTACTAGTCGTGTAGATAATCATCCCGATAAAATAAGCAATGGGCACTTTTAGTTAATCATTCCGTTATAGTTGCAACAATTACTAATCGACATCTGAGATAGCATGAGATAACCCAAAACCCAAAGCTTGTTGGTACTTTTATTCAGCCATTCCGCTAGAAGTTGCAATACTTACTAGTCGAGATACAATTGTCGCAAGCGACAACCAAACAAGCAATTGTGGGCAGTATTAATTAGCCATTCCATTATAGTGAAGCTGATTACTAGTCATTATAAGTCAAATTTATGGCAAGAACTTTAGTTATGCTTGTCTATGATCGAGAACGTGCTCCAAGTCGTCCATATCCGCGACACGGCTTTAGAAAGTTTTACCCGGCCGGGTGCACCAATAGCAACACACACTCGATCAACCTCGAAAACCAAATCAAAACCCAACGAGGCCTTCACGACAAAGCAATCACAAGATTCAGAAATATTTGGGGCCACCCTTTGAGTAGAACCCGCAATGTAGTAGGCAAGCTCGAGACGGACTCAAGGTTAGCGCCAATGGTCAGAAGCATCGGGAACCCAAAGTGTGGCTGGGCTTGTCGACACCGCGTAATCACTCCGCCTTCCTAACAAAGACAAAGCAGCTCCTCGCACAATCGTAAATAAAGCAAAGAAAGCATGGCATAAGTACAGATAGTAATAAAGCCCCAAACTAGTTTGTGGCCCCAAGAAATAAGACGGAATCAAGCTCGCCTGGGGGTCCCATATACCTCCGATGTGGATAGCGATAAATCAAGGAACAGGAATCAAGTACTCGGGGTCTTACGGGACACAAGTGGGCGTTCGGAAAACCAAATATTATCTATCACCCACCGATGCCTCTGCTTATTCAATTTTAGTTGTTAAACAGAAATTAAAGTGAATGATAAGTAAAACTAGAATCACCTCCAACATCAACATGCGGCAATACATCAAAGAATCGCATATGACGACACACATCAGCACTTGAGCAAGCAACTACTACGCGCAAGTCCAACTATCTACCAAACAACAGGTAATAGGATGTGTCCAAGGCAAATATAGGGCTGCAAGGGATATCACGGGTACGGAAACTAGAGCATCGCAACACAGATAGCAATAGATCAACAGGAGGGAATAAAGACTATAAAAGTAAGATAGGTAGAAAGGGGGAGATGCTCGCCTGAAAACATTGTCGAGGGATCAACCGAGGATCGAAGCTCACATCAACTCAACGGCCTTATCCGCGAAGAAGCAAAACACTAGAAGAACACCGGATGCAATATTTAATACACGGCAGAATATCGGCATGATGCATGTATGATGCATGGCATGGCGAAGGTGCAATGCAATTAGGTCATATTAAGCGGAACCGGGGTCCCGACAATTAATTAGGTGGTTCATGTTATTTAGCTACCCCGCATATTAAATGTTGTTTAGCAAGACAACAGGTGGAACCGGTTCGCTACACATGTTTAAATGAGGCCAATATAAGGCTAGATTTTCCCGCATATGGGCCCCATATTTAATTATTAGGTGAATCGGCATAAGGCCCCCAAACCACAGATATGCATGCGAGATGGCAATTAAATATGCAACATTTCATATAGTTGACCATTTATAAAATAGGGTTCTCGGAAAAAGGGGTTCACACATTTAGGGTTCGGCGATCTTGGGATTCCGGGGTTCGGGGTTCGACAGGGTCCAGGGTTCGACGGATTGACGGGACCGTTCTCGGACTCAGGGGCAGGTCTTGGCGCATCTGGGGTCTCCGGTTCATGTTGTCTGTCATCTCGTCCGGGTTGAAGCACTTGTCGCATTCGGGGTCTCGGTGGACTCGGTGTCCGGGGTAGGCGAGCTTGCCGTTACGGAGATCTTGTCGGTTCGCTTTTCGGATCCCGTGAGACGATCTGGCCTCTTGATATCCATGAGGAAGTCCTTGGAGTCCCGGATGGAGATCTTGGCGCTCGGGTTCGGGGTTGTCGAGGCTTGGTCTCCGGGATTCGCGTCGAAACTTGGCGTGTCGAGGGTTCGCCTTCGGGTATCGACGCCGGATCGGTCCTTGTCGGCGATTCTTCGAGTGTTCCCATCCCGATACGGTTCGGGCTTAGAGGAGCGATGCGAACTTGGGACCTACATCGGCAGTCTGGGTGGCCTATGCCCAGACGGTCCGTCCGTGACAAGACCACACCACAAGATGGCACGATGCAAACCCCAACAACATCACCAAACGAGTGACCAAACAATGGGGAGGCCAAGATGTCCATTAACGAGGAGGAAGCTCGGGCGCTATCTCGCAGGCGGGCGGGTATCATGAGGCGCGGTCCCGCAGGGACTTCGACGGCGACACCGCTGCTTGCCAGCGATGGCGGGTTGAGCGAAGGCGCGCTGGCGGCAGCAGCGGCGGCTCGCAGCGCGCGGCGGTTCGCGCGCTCGGGTCGGGTCGGGACGCGCCGAGCGGCGGGCGCAGAGGTTCGGAGGAGATAGAGGTAGCACGGCGGTCGGCGCTCGGCCGCAGGGTCCAAGGCGGCGGGTGGAGGCAGATGGCCGCTGCTCGACGAGGGAACCGCCCAAGAGGGACGGGTTGCGGCCGCTCGGCAGCGCCGGAGGCGGTCTAGCGAGGTGGGGAGGCGCGGCGAGAGACGGCACAGCGGCCAAGGCCGACGGAGGGTCCCGACGGCGGCGGGAGGGAGGTGAGGGGAACGGGCCGCGGGCGAGGCGGCTGGGCTCAAGGCGAGCGGAGGGAGGAGCAGGGCGAGCAGCTAGGCGGCGTCGGGGGAGAGGGTTGCGGGGGGCGGCGCTCGAGCAGGGGGTGGAGGCGGCGGTCCTCTGCGGGGGGAGGAGGAGAGCGGGGGGAAAGGCCAAGTGTGAGAGGAAGGGAGGAGAGGACTCAAGGGGCTGGGATTGGGTGGGTCCAAGGCGGTGGGGTGGTTTGGGCAGCGCGGGTGGGTCTGGGGTGGACCGGCCGGGTGGGAGGCTGTGGAGAGGAGGTTGGGGAGTGGGTTTGACCAAGGTGACGTGGCCACTTTTGATTGGAGGGAGGGATGGCCAAGGTTGAGGTGGCACCGGGATAGGTGGGGTGAGGTGGCTGTTTGGGTTGGGTAGACTAGTTGGGTGAGTTTAGGATTAGAGGGCGTCTGCTTGGACCGATTTAAAACAGGGTGGTCGTCGGCTAAACGCCCGTTCGACTGCCCCGCTAAAAATAATTATAATTTTTATTCATTACAAACAAGGCTTTTGCAAACCGATTTCGGGCAAAACAAAATATTCCGGGGACCCGGTTTTTGATGTTTGAATCAAGAGGGGGCGTTTTAGAAAACAAAACGGGCTTTTGCGAAATAGTTTTATGCACACAATGCATGATGATGACGATGCAATGCACAAATTCAACGCGATTTTCTAGTAGTGGTTTGCGGGATGCCACAATTCGACACCACTAACAATGGATCTCGCCCTCGAGATCCACCTCATGGTACCGGATAGAAGGTCGGCGAACTGCGTCTTCTCGCTTCGTGTAGATCTTCGCGACACCACTAACAAGACGTCGCTGTCCCTGTTCGTCAAGAGAACACTCCGGATAAACAACGGACGAAGTTAAAGGCAAGGCCACCTCTAACTTCCATGGAAGGAGTAAAATCGCTGGATCCACTGATTCGGCGTACAAGAGCGAATGATAAGAGTAGTGGTATGGTAGCTACTCCATCCCGCACCCAAACCATTACTCTGCACACGAATAGACGGATTATGCAACCAACTCTCGGAGTCAGACTGAAGATCTCGACAAGCGAGGTTCGGAAACAAAGGAGCGATGCGGACTCTGCCTCGGATCTGGCGTAGATGATGTCGTCGCGTCGGAAAACACCGGAAGCACATACAAGGAACAAAGGATGGTACCACAGCAGACGGATTCATCAGGCAGCTTGAACACCAGATGTAGTAACACCGTTACCAAAGGAGGAAGCGAAACCCTAAAGGTACGACGGAAACCCAACCACGAGAATTCCTGGACTCGAAGAAAGAGAAGAGAGCGGATTCGAAAACGCGCAAAGATAAGAGGAGAATAGCAAAGGGGTAAGGAGTAAAATCAGACCTAATCATAACTATCCAACCGATTTTGCCAAATAGTTTTGACACTCTACTTCGACCGTTAGCTAGGTTATCCTGCAGGCTGGACTTGTGGGGTATCGCAACTGCTGTGCTCTGATACCACTCTGTAACACCCTCAGAATCGGACCTATGCAAGTTTGGGCAAAATTCGCCAAACCCGCATAGAAACGATTCAAAGGTGCCCACCAGGCACTTTCGTGCGGGTGGAAAACGAAGTAATAACGTTACACAACAGTCCTCGATGGGACCCATGTATATATATAACGGCGACTCAAAGAGTCAAGAATACAGATATATTATACAAGATCCAAATCACCTCGAACGGTAGGGCGTCCGACTACGGACAAGAAGCAAATGGGGCTAAGAGCCTCAAGAATAACCAATGGCGCCCATAACCCGCCCAGCCAAGCCGGAAGGGTAACCGCTAACGCCGATCTCAAAACCTGCTTAAACAAAGGTGCCGACAAAGGGCAAAGGAAAAAGAGGCGTCGATCGAGGCCAAGACACGGCGAGGCTAGAATTCGCGTCCTCGCCACATAGGTATGGTGGATCGAAAGGCAATAAAGATGCACTAAACAATCTATAGAGACTCGATACAATCGGCGGTTATCGAGAGGATAAGAATGACCTATCCGATCCAACCTCAAGCTAACACCAAACAAACCCATCCCGCGCTTTCCTCGAGACCAAACGAGGAAGTCAACCGAGGAACTCACATTGGCGCTTTTACTTATTAGGTTATCGCGGCAATTACTAGTCGTGTAGATAATCATCCGATAAAATAAGCAGTGGGCACTTTTAGTTAATCATTCCGTATAGTTGCAACAATTACTAATCGACATAGATAGCATGAGATAACCCAAAACCCAGCAGCTTGTTGGTACTTTTATTCAGCCATTCCGCTAGAAGTTGCAATACTTACTAGTCAGATACAATTGTCGCAAGCGACAACCAAACAAGCAATTGTGGGCAGTATTAATTAGCCATTCCATTATAGTGAAGCTGATTACTAGTCATTATAAGTCAAATTTATGGCAGTAAACTTTAGTTATGCTTGTCTATGATCGAGAAACTGTGCTCCAAGTCGTCCATATCCGCGGACACGGCTTTCAGAAAGTTTTACCCGGCCGGGGTGCACCAATAGCAACACACACTCGATCAACCTCGGAAAAACCAAATCAAAACCCAACGAGGCCTTCACGACAAAGCAATCACAAGATTCAGAAATATTTCAGGGGGCCACCCCTTTGAGTAGAACCCGCAACAGAGTAGGCAAGCTCCGAGACGGACTCAAGGTTAGCGCCAATGGCTGTAAGCGACTGGGAACCCGAAAGTGTGGCTGGGCTTGTCGATACCGCGTAATCACTCCGCCTTCCTAAACAGTACAGTGTGCTCCTCGCACAATCGTAAATAAAGCAGTAAAGCATGGCATAAGTACAGGATAGTAATAAAGCCCCAAACTAGTTTGTGGCCCCAAGAAATAAGACGGAATCAAGCTCTGGCTCAGGGGGGTCCCATATACCTCCCGGATGTGGATAGCGCGATAAATCAAGGAACAGGAATCAAGTACTCGGGGTCTTACGGGACACAAGTGGGCGTTCGGAAAACCAAATATTATCTATCACCCACCGATGCCTCTGCTTATTCAATTTTAGTTGTTAAAAAGAAATTAAAGTGAATGATAAGTAAAACTAGAATCACCTCCAACATCAACATGCGGCAATACATCAGCAACTGTGGCATATGACGACACACATCAGCACTTGAGCAAGCAACTACTACGCGCAAGTCCAACTATCTACCAAACAACAGGTAATAGGATGTGTCCAAGGCAAATATAGGGCTGCAAGGGATATCACGGGTACGGAAACTAGAGCATCGCAGCACAGATAGCAATAGATCAACAGGAGGGAATAAAGACTATAAAAGTAAGATAGGTAGAAAGGGGGAGATGCTCGCCTGAAAACATTGTCGAGGGATCAATCGAGGATCGAAGCTCACATCAACTCAACGGCCTTATCCGCGAAGAAGCAAAACACTAGAAGAACACCGGATGCAATATTTAATACACGGCAGAATATCGGCATGATGCATGTATGATGCATGGCATGGCGAAGGTGCAATGCAATTAGGTCATATTAAGCGGAACCGGGGTCCCGACAGTTAATTAGGTGGTTCATGTTATTTAGCTACCCCGCATATTAAATGTTGTTTAGCAAGACAACAGGTGGAACCGGTTCGCTACACATGTTTAAATGAGGCCAATATAAGGCTAGATTTTCCCGCATATGGGCCCCATATTTAATTATTAGGTGAATCGGCATAAGGCCCCCAAACCACAGATATGCATGCGAGATGGCAATTAAATATGCAACATTTCATATAGTTGACCATTTATAAAATAGGGTTCTCAGAAAAAGGGGTTCACACATTTAGGGTTCGGCGATCTTGGGATTCCGGGGTTCGGGGTTCGACAGGGTCCAGGGTTCGACGGATTGACGGGACCGTTCTCGGACTCAGGGGCAGGTCTTGGCGCATCTGGGGTCTCCGGTTCATGTTGTCTGTCATCTCGTCCGGGTTGAAGCACTTGTCGCATTCGGGGTCTCGGTGGACTCGGTGTCCGGGGTAGGCGAGCTTGCCGTTACGGAGATCTTGTCGGTTCGCTTTTCGGATCCCGTGAGACGATCTGGCCTCTTGATATCCGTGAGGAAGTCCTTGGAGTCCCGGATGGAGATCTTGGCGCTCGGGTTCGGGGTTGTCGAGGCTTGGTCTCCGGGATTCGCGGTGTCGAAACTTGGCGTGTCGAGGGTTCGGCCTTCGGGGTATCGGACGTCGGGATCGGTCCTTGTCGGCGATTCTTCGAGTGTTCCCATCCCGATACGGTCTTCGGGCTTAGAGGAGCGATGCCGAACTTGGGACCTACATCGGTGCAGTCTTCGGGTGGCCTATGCCCGGCACGGTCCGTCAGACAGCACCACACCACAAGATGGCACGATGCAAACCCCAACAACATCACCAAACGAGTCAGACCAAACAACAGGGGAGGCCAGCATGTCCACAACGAGGAGGAAGCCCCTGGCGCTGTCTGCAGGGCGGGCGGGTACTCGCGGAGGCGGGCGGTCCTGCACAGGGGACTCGACGGCGACACGGCGGCTTGCCAGCGATGGCGGTGCTGAGCGGAAGGCGCGCTCGGGCGGGCGGGCGGGCCGGCGCGGCGCTCGCAGGCGGTGCGCGGGCTCGCCCGGTCGGGTCGGGACGCGTGAGGCGGGCGCGGCAGAGGTCGAGGAGATAGAGCACGGCGGTCGGGCTCACGCAGCGGTCCAAGGCGGCGGGAGGCAGATGGTCGCTCGGCTCGACGAGGGGAACCGGCCGAGGAGGGACGCGGCCGGCTCGGGCCGGAGGCGGTCTGGCGAGGTGGGGAGGCGCGGGCGAGGAGACGGCACATGGCCGACGGGGGGTCCGGCGACGGGCGGGGTGAGGAAGCGACGGTGAGGGGGGAACGGGGTCGGCGGCGAGGCGGCTGGCGCGGGGCTCGGCCGCGCGCGAGCGGAGGGGGGAGCAGGGAGAGCAGCTAGGCGGCGTCGGGGCGCGGGTTGCGGGGGCTCGGCGAGGAGGCGGCGGTCCTCTGTGAGGAGGAGAGCGGGGAAAGGTGCCGGGCAGAGTGAGAAGGGGAGGGAGAGGACTCAAGGGGCCAGGATTGGGTGGGTCCAGCGGCGTGGGGGTTTGGGCAGCGCGTGCGGGTGGGTCTGGGGGTGGACCGGCTGGGTGGGAGGCTGTGTGGTGGAGAGGAGGGTTGTGGGAGTGGGTTTGACCAAGGTGACGTGGCCACTTTTGATTGGAGGGAGGGATGGCCAAGGTTGAGGTGGCACCCTGGGATAGGTGGGGGTGAGGTGGCTGTTTGGGTTGGGTAGACTAGTTGGGTGAGTTTAGGATTAGAGGGCCGGTCTGTTTGGACCGATTTAAAAACAGGGGTGGTCGTTCGGGCTAAAACGGCCCGTTCGACTGCCCCGCTAAAAATAATTATAATTTTTATTCATTACAAACAAGGCTTTTGCAAACCGATTTCGGGCAAAACAAAATATTCCGGGGACCCGGTTTTTGATGTTTGAATCAAGAGGGGGCGTTTTAGAAAACAAAACGGGCTTTTGCGAAATAGTTTTATGCACACAATGCATGATGATGACGATGCAATGCACAAATTCAACGCGATTTTCTAGTAGTGGTTTGCGGGATGCCACACATGAGGTATGTGTCGAGCCAGACGGCGGGGTTGTACGAGGAGTCGTATTTTTCTATCTCCTTTGGCGCCTTGAAGTTTGGCGGGTACTTCTCGCCTCGGATCATTGGTCCGAAGCACTTGGGCCCGAGTCGACTGAGTGACCCCATGGGCTCGCCGTCGCGGCGATTAGTTAGGGTGTGCCGCAAGTCGTCGGGCTGGTGTGCGCGCCAGCTTTGGTTGTTGATGATGTGGGTGCGGGCGTCGATGGGTTGCCCATTAGCGGCGACGAAGTTGGTCGCCGGCCGGGTCGCAGGAGAGTGCCGCGTTCGCGGGTCGGTGTTGGAGCTGCAGTGGCTCGTGGCGGCGCTGAGGGTGTTTGCCACCGGGCGATCATTGAGGCCGCCTCGCTTCCCGAGGAACGCGAGTATACTTGACCTGCGAGTCGGCGCCCGCTTTTGCTGCTCGACGGCCTTTGGCAGGGGCCCTAACGTATTGATCTGTAGGGCACCGCCGCCGTGGCCGTGATGTCGCTGCTCGCCTCGCCACGAGGTTGTCCATCGGGTGGAGAACAAAGGAGGCCGCTTGCGCTCGCTCCCGTGAGGAGACTACTATCCGCGGCTGGTCCTCGGGAGTGGTGCGGTGGAGGGGACGCCCATCGCCGCTGATCCCGGGCGGTGGCTGGGCGCCCTCCGGTGGCGCATTCGCAGATCGCGCCGCCACGCTGGCCGGGTCGTTGCCGTCGTTCAGGGCACGCCCTTGAACGGTGGGGTTCAGCGTGACCTGATCCGCTGGGTGGTAGCGTGACAGCCTCGCTACCGCCACCGCCGAGGCGAATTTTCGCGCCGCTTGCTCGCGGCGCATCGCCTCCGCCAGCGGAGTTCTCGACCTCCGCTGCCGTATGCGTTAGGAGGATTGGGTGGGAGAAGGATCCTCCGGATCGGTGCCGGTGGCCATGTAAGCCGCGGCGTGGTGACTGGTTCCATCGCGGGGGTCGACGGAGTTCTCTGACCCGGAATCGAATTCGAAGATCCCGAGGATGGAGGGGTCCTCGAAGTCTCCCGCGTTGGAGACCTGGGCGATGGAGCCCACGGACGAGGCCGCGGTGATGGATCCGGCGAGTGATGCCGGGGTCGCCGAGTCGGCGTCGTCGGTGAGGGCCGCATCTTCTGCGGCCGCTGAATTCCCGGCCACGTTGCTGTGGGCCGAGTTGTACTCGGAGGCGAGGCGGTGGATCGTGCGGATCTAGCTCTCGGAGAGCCGATCGCGTGGCGACGACTCGCGGATGCGAGCCGAGTCCTCCGAGACGATGACGTCGGTGAGGCCGACGAAGAGGCTGATCGTGCCGATCACGCGCGGCGTGACGGTCGCGCCGCCGACGTAGCTGCTCGGCAAGATCCGGAGCATCTCGCCGATCGCTATCATGCGCGTGGCGCACCGCCTCTGATGGGCAGATTGATCTCGCCAGAACACCGCCGACCGCCAGGCCCCACGGTGGGCGCCACCGCCGGGAATGGTCACGGCAGATGCCGCAATCGGCAGCAGTAGTAGAACGAGGGGCAAGGGCGCCAGCCATCTGCATGCGAGATGAGGGCAAAGACAGGGTTTTACCTGGTTCGCCCCCGGAGGGTAAAGACCTACCCCGCTCGATTGTATTATGGAGGTGTTACAATGGGCGAGCTCAAGCTAGGCGTAGTCGCTTGGGTGTATGAGGGAACGATTCTACTCACCCTTTAGGGAGGTTTATATAGCTCACCCCTAGGGTTTACATATCTCAACCGATTCGCTGCCTTTAATAGTCGCTTAACTCCCCGACCGGGCCTATCTACCGCCTGGCCTTCATCTTCTAGTCGCCGTACCTTGCCGGGCTTCAATCCACTGCCGCTCTGCAGGCCCACTCGCCAGCTCAAAGGCCGAACGCCTTGCTGGGTATACCCCAGTAGGCATATCCCCATCACGGTACAATACCGATTAATCCGGAACAATTCCGAACTCCAAAAACTGCACTGCCTGATATGAATGTTATTCTCCGGACCACTCCGGAACCTCTCGTGTCCCATCCGAGACTCCGAACAAAAACTCATAAACCAATTATCCAATCTATCCTAGCGTCGAGACACGTTAAGTGTGTGACCCTTCGGGTTCGAGAATATGCAGACATGATCTTCCATCAATAATCAACAGCGGGGTCTAGAAACTGTTATCGCCATATTTTGGCCAGAGGAGGAGTTGGGCCGTAATCAAGATGGGCTTAGAAGTTACGTGTATTTAACGTGTTGTTAAGCGGCCTTGTACGTAGATTTGGGCTAAATTGCCCGTGTATCTTGTATCATAGTAGGTTTCGTTTCAGTTTAGGTAAAGATAGAGTTGTAGAGTTATTCCAAAAGTAGAGAGTCTCCGGACTATAAATATGTACCTAAGGTTATCGAAAAAGGAGGACAATCACGCACAACAACAACACAATCTCAAGATCGCCACCCCTTGTTTCTAGGGTTTTTCTGTAAGTTATGTCGCCTAGATCGCATCTTGCGATCTAGGCAGCTCGCTATGCGTTACTGGTGTTACTCATACTAAGCCTTGTTGATGGCAGTAACACCATTATCATAGATTTGTTTGGGTCAGCATCGATTTTTGCTATGATTGTTTAGTTATGTCTTTATAGCTATATCGCCGCTTTTTGCACCTTTTCCCGGGGTAAAGGTGGCATCTTGCTTGATCTTTATTTAAGTCGATCGATTCATTATAGTTGTACCTTGTTCTCCAAGGTTTAGTTTGATATCCCCATGATCAGGCCTTGCAAACGGGTTGAACGATCCAAAGAATATGTAAGATATGGTTTATCGATCCTAGAGGGACGCCCGGAATTAACGTTATGTTGGTTTTTAGGCCTTCTCTAAGATTAGTTTTCTACTATCTTTTGTATCTACCAGGCTCAATTACGTGTAGGATGTTCCAGTCATGAGGTGAAAACGTTAAACTGTCGTAGATCGATTTAGCTTGTATTGATGAAGCAAAAAACCCCATGTTATCATAAGATTTAATGCAGAACCATGGGATGATCGGCTCTAAGACCCGATTCACAGGGAAACCTGGGAGCCGGTTATGGCTCGAATTTTACACATGTTTGTTTGACATGCAGGAAACCAATCGAAGCAATCTTCCACCTTCCTGATCAGGTATAGGTCAGGTGGCACGCCCTCGAACCAAGCCAGGGCGCGTGCCGGAGCTTTGCGGGCCGTTGCCCGAGGGACCAGGGCCCACCAGCAGCTCTGGGAGCCTCCCGGCTCTTCGTGTTGCTCGTCGCTGCTCGCCGGTGAGTTTTGGCAGGCAACACATTCTGGCACGCCCGGTGGGACATTCAACAACGTCTACATCAACATCCGACGCTGCGATGGACGACAGACCAGTCACGTACGAGGAGCTGTCTGATGAGTTCAAGGCAAAGTATGATGAGGTCAAGGCTCTCTTCGAAGCCGATCTCATCGGCTCTTTTGAGAGGACTCGTAAGCATGGGATCAGGTGGAAAGGGTTCTCACCTGAGGGTGCTCTTGATGAAGTAGATATATCTGTGCCTTCAGAGGACTGCACCAGAGCTCTGCGCCAGGAAGTCAACTACATGGTGGCTCATTCTCTTCACCGCCATTCTGAGAGCTTGGTAAACGCGTTCGAGCGGGTAGCAGATCGCGTGGTTCAGGAGATCATGAAACATCAATATTCTCCGTCGGGGCCCACTCTAGGAACTCACCAGGGAGAAAGACCGCCTGTGCCACCGCTGCCATTCACACTTGCAGCTCCAGAGCCACCAGGGGCACCAGCGTACATCGTTTACAAGGTTGGAGGCGACCCTGGCGATTGCCAATTCCTGTGCGAACCGCCTAAAGAAATCCCACATGGATACGTGTGCACCTACGTACCAGACTCCAACAGTTTAACACGCACAAACCAAATTGCAACAGCAGGGATTGCTGGGACAGGGGCTTCTGGAGTAGGTATTTCCGGGGCAGGAATCTCTGGGATGGACGCCGATAAACAGGCGTGGCTAGCCAAGTATGCCACTGGAACAAGTCATGAGAATCTAGCCCCTACAGCTCAAACAGTGGAGCAAATCGGTACCATCCTGAGGGACCAGTTCGGCTTCGTGCCGAAGAGAAGGACAATCGGCTATTCCAAGCCGTACCCCAACGAGTTTGATCTGATTCCACTGCCACCCAAATATAAGCTCCCTGAGTTCTCAAGGTTCAGCGGGTCAAAAGGGTCAAGCTCAATCGAGCACGTAAGCCGATACCTGGCACAACTAGGCATGATTTCGGCATCGGATCAGATGCGCGTAAGATTTTTTGCACAATCTCTGACAGGACCAGCCTTTGGGTGGTACACCTCGCTGCCACCCGATTCAATTCGCACCTGGAAGCAACTGGAAGAGCAGTTCCACATCCAGTACCATTCAGAGGCTACTGAGGCTGGCATTGCGACTGCACAAGTGCGTAAGCGGAGAAACTATAGCCGAATACATCCAGCCGCCAGACCTTCAAGAACCGATGTTACTCCGCTGCTTAATCGAGAAAGAAGCGGTCGAATCGGTGTTGGGTCTCTTAGCACCGTCAAGGATCTGGCGTTTCCAAGTGGAGTACAACTCATTGGCGATATGGCCCGTAAACCGACGATGTATGAACAGCGCCACCGAAGTTGTACCAAGATAAATTTAAACGCCGATAAGCCTGGTTGATGCGTAAGAAGACGATCCTACACAAGACCAGGAAGAAGTGGCCGAATGGGCTCGAGGTGTAGATCCGTGTCCCGCAAATGGGTGAAACAAAGAAGGGCCTGCAAAAGGGTTTGACTTCGATGTGAGCAAAGCCGAGCAGATATTTGACTTATCTGAAGGAGAAACAATGAGGTTACCCAAGGCCACAAAATCCCTACGACTCAGAAATGCACGGAGACCTTCGCAAGTGGCACCATTCGCTCACCCATGCCACCAATGATTGCAAAGAGTCGCCCGCCAAATCCAAATGGCGATAGAGCAGGCCGTCGATCCTTGGTGTCGCCATGAAAGTTGACACAAACCCATTTCCCGGCCAACATGGTAGAACTCGATGCCCGCGAGGCGCCGCTAGATTTCTGCTCGGCGTTATGGCAGGATCGGGTACCACCATGACTACGAGGAGGAGGGTAGTCGCCTAAGGGACAGAGAAGAGAGAAGGCGGTCCACGCGATCGCCCAGCACAATGACAAAGCGATTAACAGAGGAACAAATAAGGAGAGTGCGATATCGAAGCCACATTCCACGCACCTCCTCAACAAGTATGAACGCCAGTACGACCAACGCCGCCGGCGCAATAGAGACGACGAAGGATATGAGCACCTTGCCAGGGAACCGTCGAAAGAAAAGAAAGGCGCAGGCAAGCATTGGGATTGCCCGTTCTTCAAGTACTGCTGGGACGCGGGAATGAGCCGATTGCCTACGATCGACAACTGCCCGGAATGCGCACAATGCAAGAGGGCACGGGGCCAGTGTCAGTGTTCAAGCGCCTAGGACCTCTCCCATCGCAGAGCAAACGCAGGGGAGCATCCCGATCACAAGGTCTCAAGGAGCCAATGGGTGACACAGAAGAAGACAGGTATCACCGTCCAAGGTGGTGTCCTGACGGACTCAGGCACACCCAAAAGCGTAGAGTGCAGCGGCTACGTAATTTGGAAGAAGCTGAAGCACAGTATCTCCACGCTTTGAAGAAAGCACGGCCTGATCTGGCCGTCAAAGTGAGGCAAACTTGGGAAGCGGAATATCACCCGAGCAGAAAGGAGTGGCGCCCCAAGCCTGTAAAAGCCGATGCGAAGACATCGGCTGGCACAAACATGGTGTTCATACTACCGTCAGAATTCTGTGCACCAAGAACCAACGAGCTACCCGTGGCACAGTTTGACTGCGGCCCACGGCCGGTCAT
Source organism: Avena longiglumis (assembly GCA_030063025.1). Taxonomy (NCBI): domain Eukaryota; kingdom Viridiplantae; phylum Streptophyta; class Magnoliopsida; order Poales; family Poaceae; genus Avena; species Avena longiglumis. The sequence continues at coordinate 541,087,582 of CP125974.1, read as the reverse complement.
TTTTGAGAAGCCCCGTGAGAAGGGTTACAAGCATCTGAAAGCCCTATACCTACGAGGTTACATCAATGGGCAGCCTGTCACCAAGATGTTGGTGGACACTGGGGCGGTAGTCAACATCATGCCATACTCCATGCTACGGCGTTTGGGACGCTCCACCGCAGATTTGATCAAAACCAACGTCACGTTAAGCGATTTCAACGGTCAAACTTCGGAAACGCAAGGTGTACTGAACGTGGATCTAACCGTGGGCAGAAAAACCATCCCCACGTCATTCTTCGTCGTGGACAGCAAGAGCACTTACACTGTCTTGCTAGGAAGGGATTGGATTCACGCTAATTGCTGCATCCCGTCCACTATGCACCAGTGCCTCATCCAGTGGGATGGGGATGAAGTGGAGGTCATCCATGCAGATGAGTCTATCGAAGTCTCCATTGCGGGCATGAACGTCTGGGAAGCATAAGACCAAGAGCCGATCTCTGGAATCAATCTAGACGGCTGCGAACGCATCGAGGTTACAAAAAACGGGGTGAGGCTGGTCTTATCCACCAGCCTGACAGAGTAGCAAAGCCCACGACGGCGCGTGGTACGGCCGATCCCTGTGATCGGCCACAAAAAATAAAAAGCACGACATAATGATCGTGGCAACAAAGTCGTGGAGATTCCCGGCAATGTTAAAGCCGTAAGGTGTAAACCATCCTCGACCACTGCAATAAAAAAGGGGGCCGATTCAGGCAATCGGCCCAAATTATTTTTGTTGACTTCACCCACTGTGTGCCCTGTGCTTAGCATAGATTTGACAGGTGACGGCAAGCTAGGATATGGATTTACATCTGCTGATGAACTAGAAGAAATCGACATTGGTCCTGGGGATAAGCCACGACCAACTTTTATCAGCAAAAGGTTGGATCCAAGTCTGCGGGATCCGATGATAGCCTTGTTGAAGCAATATCCAGACTGTTTCGCTTGGGACTACACAGAGATGCCCGGGTTAGACAGGAGCATCATTGAGCATAGACTCCCGCTTAAAAAAGGATTTCGGCCGTTCCAGCAACGAGCACGACAGATGAAGGCCGAAATTCTAGAACAAGTCAAGAAGGAGGTCGAGAAAATGTTGGCAGCCGATTTGATCAGGCCTTGCAGGTATGCTGAATGGATTTCTAATATCGTACCTGTGGAGAAGAAGGATGGCCGGTGGCGTGTCGCCATAGATTTTCGGGACCTCAACAGAGCTACCCCAAAGGACGAGTATCCAATGCCGGTGGCAGAAACGTTAATCAACGCAGCGGCTGGCCATAAGATCTTGAGCTTTATGGATGGGAATGCCGTTACAACCAAATTTTATGGCTCGAAGACATACACAAGACTGCGTCAGTACCAGGCTCGGTGGGGTTATTTGAATACGTTGTCATGACGTTTGGGCTGAAAAAATGCTGGTGCCACGCACAAAGAGCCATGAACTACATTTTCCACGACTGATCGGCAAGCTGGTGGAGATTTATATAGATGACGTGGTGGTCAAGTCTCGCTCAAGAGAAGGACACCGGGCGATTCGAACGCGGCCCGGACCGAACGAGAAAGTTCGGACTACGAATGAACCCAAAGAAGTGCGCCTTCGGGGTAACGGCCGATCAGTTCTTGGGTTTCTTGGTCCATGAACGCGGGATTGAGATCGGCCTAAAAAGTCAGGAAGCAGTGCGGACAATGAAGCCACCCACCACAAAGAAAGAACTGCAGTCTCTCATCGGCAAGATCAATTTCGTCAGAAGATTCATCTCTAATCTGTCAGGAAGGATAGAGCCGTTCATGGGACTAGTAAAGATAAAATCTGACGAGGAATTCCGCTGGGGCGCAGAACAGCAGCAAGCCTTTGACGAGATCAAGGAATATCTGACGAAGCCGCCAGTGTTGGTTCCACCCCAGCCGGACAAACCGTTCTACATTTACCTGTCAGTAGCTGACACATCCATCGCCTCGGTGGTAGTACAAGTTTATGATGGGGTGGAGCGAGTCGTGTTTTACATAAGCAGGAGGATGCTGGACGCGGAGACAAGGTATCCTGATATTGAGAAATTATGCCTCTGCCTGTTTTTCACCTGCACCAAGCTGCGCCACATTTTGCTATCAGCAGAGATCATCATCATATGCAAATCAGACGTCGTGAAGCACATGCTGTCGGCTCCTATGTTAAAAGGCCGACTGGGCAAATGGATGTTTGCATTATCAGAGTTTGACATCCGGTACCAACCCGCGAAAGCAGTTAAGGGACAAAGCGCTCGATCTTATTGCTGAAAGGATCAACACCAACATAGCAGCACTGTCCATAAGAGCGTGGGCTATGTTTTTTGACGGATCAGTTTGTGACGATGGCTGCGGCATCGGCATTTTACTCGTGTCGCCCCGGGGGGCAACATTTTCCTTCTCCATTAGATTGTCTACCTCTCGCACCAACAATGTAGCCGAGTATGAGGCGATACGCAAGGGGATGGAGTTGCTCATCGAAGCTGGAGCGGAAGCAGTGGAAATATTCGGAGACTCCAAACTGGTAATTTCTCAGCTCACAGAGGAATATAAGTGCGAGAGTGAATCGCTCTTCCCATTATGGATGCAATGCCGTGAGCTGATGGCACAGCTCGATACTTAAACTTCACGGATCCCGCGAACGCAGAATACCGGGCGAACGATCTTGCACAATGGCTTCAGTGCTACAAGGACGAAAGGTAGGAGCTGATATTCGTGTGCCTCGGACGCAGACGACTGGAGAGCCGATATCTTCAATTACTTGAAGGATTCGGCTCGGGGGGCACCTAAACGGATAAGATACAGGGCCATGAAGTATGTGCTCATCGGAGACGACATGTTTTACAGGACTCTTGAGGGGTTATTACTCAAATGTTTGGGAACAGCCGAGGCCAATCGGCTCCTACACGAGGTACATGAAGGCGCCTGTGGAACTCACCAATCGGCTCATAAGATGAAGTGGTTGATCAGACGATCAGGGTTTTATTGGCCTACCATGCTCGAGGACTGTTTTAAGTACTACAAAGGGTGTCAAGCATGTCAGAAATTTGGAAAAATACAGATGGTGCCCGCGTCTGCAATGAATCCCATCATCAAGCCTTGGCCATTCCGAGGTTGGGGCATGGATATGATCGGCAAGATCAATCCTCCGTCAAGCAAAGGCCACATGTGGATCTTGGCCATCACGGATTATTTCACCAAATGGGTGGAAGCTGTCCCTATGAAGTCAGTAAGTTCAAAGGATGTTGTCGATTTCGTGAAAGAGCACGTCATTCATAGGTTTGGGATTCCTCAGACTATCACAACCGATGGAGGTTCGGTTTTCACTTCTCACGAGTTCAGGGAATTTGTGGAGGACAGGATTAAGTGATTCGGTCATCTCCGTACTATGCTCAAGCAAATGGGCAAGCTGAAGCATCCAACCAGAGCCTTATCAAGCTGATCAAGAGGAAAATCGATGAGCACCCTAGACGTTGGCATGAGGTTTTATCAGAGGCTTTATGGGCTTATCGTATGTCATGTCATGGAGCAATAAAAACCTCGCCGTACCATCTGGTCTATGGACAAGAAGCCGTGTTGCCTTGGGAAATTACGGCTGGATCGAGACGCGTCACTTTTCAGAACGATCTAACGGCTGAAGAATATGCAACTTTGAGGAGTGACAGTGTTGAAGATGTGACTGAGCTTAGGCTGTGGTCGCTGGAAAAAATCAAAGAGAACAAGGCCAAGGTAGCTCGTGCATACAACAAGAAGGTGAGGCCTAAGGAGTTCCACGTTGGCGATCTGGTATGGGAAGCGGTGTTGCCATTGGGAACTAGGGATGCAGCATATGGTAAATGGTCCCCAAATTGGCACGGGCCATACAGGGTCGATCAAGTCTTAAGAGGGAACGCATACATGCTGGAAGAGCTGGACGGCGTAAAATTCCCAGTGGCGGTCAACGGTCAACATCTCAAGAAATATTTCCCAAGCATGTGGGATAATGGACAGTAGAACATGGGGGCCGATACATGAAATCGGCCAGGTACAAAAACACGTGAGATATTGAGCAGTAAAAATGTGGGGGCCGATATCAAAAAATCGGCCAAATAAGAGCAAAAATATATAGCCGATGCACGGTCATCGACTTTAGTGGTCCACACACATTACAAACAAATGCCAGTTTACACATACGAACTACTGAAGAATGCCTCGAAGGCGTGGAAGGCGTCAACACGGATACGATCTACCTCGGCGATCTCGGCTTCGTCATCTTCATCCTTGCCCGTCACTAGCTGCTTGCTCAGGGCACGTATGCCCGCCAGATCGGTCTTCAGTTGAGCTTTGAGGCCTTCCGCCTCGTGTTGGGAGCGGGCTATGGATTCTTCCTTGTCACGGATGAGCTGTTTAGTCACCCGGACCTTCTCCTCAAGATCTTCCAGCTCCTGTTTCAAGGATGCGAGCTCGGCAAAGGTCGACGGAGGTGTCGTTTGGCATCCAGAGATGCCTTTTTCTCATTAAGCTGCTGACATCTTTCTGCAATATCGGCTTTCAGCGGAAGTTGGGCGGGGCGCAGATGGATCCTTTCACGGGCTAGCTGCACCCGTGGCTTAAAAGGATAGATTGGCAATCGACAAAAGCTTCACTTGCGGTGTTCCCGGAAGATGATCTTGAATCTCGGCAAGAACGCTTCACTTCCTCGTAACCTCGATCAACTCCTCGATTGAGGAGGACAGCAAGGTTCTAAGACGCTGGAATTGAGGTGGAGCAACCCTGGTTTGCGGATCAGCGTGGCGCAGTGGAGTTGGTTCGATGGATTGTGGTCGAACGACGAAGCCCGAAAGATCACAACTCGCAGCCAGAGCGCCGGTTATGCCTAAACATACAAGACCGTACAAAGAAGAAGCTTAGAACGTACCTCTCCTATCGAAGGGATAGCCGATGAAGAGACCATCGGTTGGTGTGTGGTCGTTGGGGGCTTGACCAGATTGGCAGCCGTTTCATCTATACCTTCGGAAGTCCCCAGACCCGGCGACAGCACGGCTCCGGCCTTCCCTCTAGAAGCATCGGTGGCCTGAACCTCTTGGCTCGATGAAGAGATGGGTGGTTCTTGACGAGCTCTCTTGGGATCCGATACCGACCCAGCCTCGACTGATGCTCGGGGGGCATCAGGCTCAGGGACAGACCGTTTCTTAGAAGCCGATGGTAGCACATCTGGCTGGCTCGGGGTGATGGTCCTCTCAGAATCCGTTGAGTTCGATTCTCCCTCATCAGGATGTTCGACCTCGTGAGAAGAATCTTCAGTGGAAGCCTACAGAAGAAAGGAAGAATGTTAGACAGGAACGCATCTGCCATAGTGAAGAGTAGCGAGAATTAATTAAAAAGATGGGATGGCCTACATGCGAGCTTTCTGGAGAAGGGCTCCGGTGCCTCAAGGTTTTCCTGGCAGCTACATTCCTCGTGGCCGTTCTTGTCCTGGTTGGAACCCGCGGGGCAGTTGGTGCTGAAGGTCCTCGTTTTTTAGAAGCCGATTGAGGTGTTATCGGCTGTTTCTGCATTATGACCTTTTTTAGAGGTGGCGAGTTTTTGCAGAAAAGAACCACAGGAGCTGGTGGGAAGAACTCGAAGGGGGAGCCATCACTATGTGTAGGCTCAGGGCCACCTTGTTGCTGCCAAAAGGAGAAGTGGATTAGTAAAAGGATCAATCGCAAGCTGCATCAAGGAAATTTGCAAGTAGTAGTACCTGTTCCACGGGGACGTCGTAATCAGCATCCAGTTGTTTCAACAATGGTCCCAGAGCTTTTCTGAAAACGTGGGTTTTCCACGTCGTCCACCAGTCCTCGGTTGCCGCTGACGGCGAAGGTGAGGTCGTTCGAATAGGGATGGTCGAGCATCAAAGAAGGAGTAACACCTCCGATCGGTGAGAGGATCAGCAGTCGGCTCAGACCGTAAGATGATGGAGAAAGAAGTGGGGAGCTACTTGTCCAAGGCCGAATTGGCGGGCCACTGAGACTGGCTGGTAAAATTCATACCCAGGTTTGATTATTCTGTTGGACGTACTCATGCCAATTGGAAGGAAACAGGGACGAATCACGGTGGAAAAAAGCTGCCGAGTGCTAGTGTCATCGGCAAAACTGTCCAGCCTAAAGGAAAGTGGATTTTTGAAATGTTCCGATTCCTCCATATAAGGGAAGAAGATGGGGTTGTCCAGACCCTGGAAGAAAGTGCTGAACCACTTGGATGCTTCCTGAGGAGATAATTTGTTGCCTGGCAACCTGTACAAAGCTTGGCCATAACTAGTGCATCGGATATGCTTCCCTTTAACATCAGGAAAGGTGCAACTCGCTAGGAGGGGGAAGTCTGGGATGTGGTTTTGAAAGTACAGCTGAGCCCATAACTGAATGAACCACCAAGGACCACCCGTTTTGATGGCTATGCTCGAGAACGACAATGACATCAATTGGAGATATCGATAGACCTCTCCAAGGAACAGTTTGCCGATACCAAGTTGAGTACCTTTGGCCAGTTCATGGGCTAAGGAGAGGTAGTTTTTGGTTGGAGCAAGGGAAGGACCACAGAAGATGAAATGCTCTAGCCAGAAGTTGAGAAAGGTCAGATGTTCTTTCTCGACATGTGGCCCTTCGTTTTCATGGCGTTGGAGATAAGCACCCCAACTTGTACAACTGCTTTTGGAAGACAGCTTTGTAGGGGACTTTGGTCATTTGAAAGCAGAGGGCTGGGTGATGTAACATCCAAAGTTGATCATCACCACATCTAGCAATGTTGGTGACATAGGGCCATGGCCAAACATAAAGCAGTTCAAAGCCGCACAGAAATAGCCGATGGTTTTGAGAAGATTCTCGTGTTTCTCAAGAGGAGACAACGATAGATGCAAGGCTATTATTCCCAAAGTTTCCCATTGGGATTGGTAAGCTCTAGCTACCCTGCTGAACCAAGAAACCCAATGTTCGGGGGGATTAGGCCAGGCTCGTAAGCAGTCGGCCCAAGAGTTTAGATCTAGGTCTTGACTGACAAAGGGGATCCTATTTGCTTCGCAAGAAATCAGATGGGCAGGGCTAGAATCTGAACGAGGGCCAAGACAGAGAGAATTTGGGAGAGAAGGATGCGGCAGTAGAATGTCTGAAACCTAGAAAAATTAACGGTGGAGTAAAGGCATTAATTCAGATGTTCATCATTAAATTCTGACATTGTGTTCAGACTACGAGGGGTAAGCGTACCTTCAGACCGGAGACCTCTGGATTAGTGCTGGACGATTCTGCCATCTGGTTTGCCGGCGAATGGATGCAGATTGAGGATTGAGGATTCTTGTTGCTGTGAGCTCGATCTGTTTGGTGGGCAGTTGGGGATCTAAGTCGCCCTTTTTTGAAGGCAGTCGCAGGTTACCGTTTGAGACTAAGAGGTGGCCGTTTAGGTTGCCTAAGTATGCGACTGAGTTGGACCTTGTCAACGATTTTGGAAAAGCCGATGTGCATCGGCTCTTTGAGTCATGGTTTGGTTGACTGTGAGGGCGTGACAAGGTTAAAGCCGATACGTTGCTATCGGCTCCTGGAGCATCGACTAATTCTTGTTATCGACAAAATTGGGGCGGAAAGACAGTCTTCGAGGAACGAAATTTTTTCATTCATTCATTCAAAAGAGGATTGCATACAGGCAGCGGATGGATTACAAAAGGGGGCACATTACTATTACTACTACTAATACTCCTAAATCCTAATCTAGGCCGAGGTCGTCGTCGCTGCTGCCACCGCCGTCCTGTTCGCTGTCATCAGCGCTGCTGCCGGCGTCGTCCTCACTGCTGCTAAGGAAGCCAGTAGGGGCTTCCTCGTCCTCGTCCTCGTCCTCGTCGTCGTCTTCAGACCCGGCGCGGAAGCGCTTCGTCGGCGGGTATTCGTCGGAGGAGGTTTCCTCCTCCGATTCCTCCTTCTCGTCGGAGGATTCGACGCCGTCCCACGACCAGGCGTCGTCGCTGTTCCTCCCCTCCAGTTCCCCGTCAACAAGGAACTGTAGGCTTTCTTCGCCGTCCGTCAGGGACGCATCGTCCTCCGACCAGACGGAGAAGTCCCAGTCCCTTTCGTCCCACCACCGTGGGGCGAAAGTGTCAGACGCCAGTAGGCGGTAAGGCTCAAGGCTCGCGGTCACTCACCGAGTTGGAGGCATAGGAGGACAAGCCGGAGGAAGCAGAGGAGGCCATGGCAAGAAAGAGGGTTTTTCGGCGGAGAAAGAAGGGTTTCTGGCTACTGGAGGAAGATGGGGACTGCGAACTGCTCAGACGGATTTAAATAAAGGGAATATTGGAGAGACGGTTCAATGCCATAGCGGTTTCCAAGATTGCACTGCCAAAATCGTCAAATCGTGCAGTGCGAAGGAGTTGAGAAGACAGGGCATCATGATGAAGGGGTGGCGTGGCGATCCTGTTCTGCCATGCGTTCTGTCAACGCGCAACCCGATAAAAAAAAAGAGGTGGCGAGGAAAAAAACATCAGCGGAGTGGTTTTGGAATTATTATTGTCAAAACCAGGGGGGCATGTGTTATCGCCATATTTTGGCCAGAGGAGGAGTTGGGCCGTAATCAAGATGGGCTTAGAAGTTACGTGTATTTAACGTGTTGTTAAGCGGCCTTGTACGTAGATTTGGGCTAAATTGCCCGTGTATCTTGTATCATAGTAGGTTTCGTTTCAGTTTAGGTAAAGATAGAGTTGTAGAGTTATTCCAAAAGTAGAGAGTCTCCGGACTATAAATATGTACCTAAGGTTATCGAAAAAGGAGGACAATCACGTTCACAACAAACACAATCTCGGCGCATCGCCACCCCTTGTTTCTAGGGTTTTTCTCGGGTAAGTGCCATGCTGCCTAGATCGCATCTTGCGATCTAGGCAGCTTCTATATCGCACTGGTGTTACTCGTACTAAGCCTTGTTGATGGCGAGTAACACCATTATCATAGATTTGTTTGGGTCAAGCATCGCATTTTCGCTATGATTGTTTAGTTATGCTGCCTATAGCTATATCGCCGCCTTTGCACCTTTTCCCGGGGGTAAAGGTGGCATCTTGCTTGATCTTTATTTAAGTCGATCTGATCTGTTATAGTTGTACCTTGTTCTCCAAGGTTTAGTTTGATATCCCCATGACCAGGCCTTGCAAACGGGTTGAACGATCCAGTAATATGTAAGATATGGTTTATCGATCCTAGAGGGGACGTTCCGGGAATTAACGTTATGTTGGTTTTTAGGCCTTCTCTAAGATTAGTTTTCTACTATCTTTTGTATCTACCAGGCTCAATTACGTGTAGGATGTTCCAGTCATGAGGTGAAAACGTTAAACTGTCGTAGATCGATTTAGCTTGTATTGATGAAGCAAAAAACCCCATGTTATCATAAGATTTAATGCAGAACCATGGGATGATCGGCTCTAAGAGCCGATTCACAGGGAAACCTGGGAGCCGGTTACGGCTCGAATTTTGCACATGTTTGTTTGCCATGCAGGAAACCAATCGAAGCAATCTTCCACCTTCCTGATCAGGTATAGGTCAGGTGGCACGCCCTCGAACCAAGCTGTATGCGTGTCGAGCTTTGCGGGCCGTTGCCCGAGGGACCAGGGCCCACCAGCAGCTCTGGGAGCCTCCCGGCTCTTCGTGTTGCTCGTCGCTGCTCGCCGGTGAGTTTTGGCAGGCAACAGAAACCCATATTGACTCCCACACATTCATCGATGATTATATCGGATGAACCACGATGCCAGGATTCAATCAATCCCATATATATATATTCCCTTTGTGTCGCGATATTTTACTTGCCCGAGATTTGATCGTCGGTACCGTCATACCTAGTTCAATCTCGTTCACAGCAAGTACTTTACTCGTTCCGTAATCCGATATCACTTTGTGATTAACTCCTTAACCACATGCTTGCAAGCGGTGTTGATATCGACACGAGTGGGCCCAAGTATATCTCTCGACTTGGGAGGGATAATCCCATCTCGATACATACAACCCAACAGATACTTTCCGATCACCTGAGAGACACCTTTATGATCACCCTCTCATAGGATGACCTCAAAGCTTTCTTCCGATACCAGGGAGTTGTATTATCTCATGGTCTAAGGAATACAATATTTGACATAAGAAAAGCTTCGCAAAGATGAACACGATGACACGATCTAATTGCTTCGCTTAGTTTGGGTCTGTCCATCACATCATTCTCCCAATGATATGATCTCATTATTAATCGACAACTCATGTCCATGGTTAGGAAACCTTAACCATCATTAATCAATGAGCTAGTCCATAGAGGCGTACTAGGGACATGGTGTTGTTCACAAACCACACAAGTATTAAAGTTTCCGCTTAATACAATTCTAGCATGGAATATAAACATTATCATGAACAAGAATTATAATAATAACATCTTTATCATTGCCTCTAGGGCATAATTCCAACAGTCTCCCACTTGCACTAGAGTTAATAATATAGTTTACATTTGGCAACAATCTCACACCCATGACACTGAGGTGCTGATCATGTTTTACACGTGGAAGAGGTTTAGTCAATGGATCTGCGACATTCAGATCTGTATGTACTTTGCTAATCTTGAGATCTCCATCTGCTATATAATCTCGGATTATATGAAACTTGCGGTTGATATGCTTGGTCTTTGGATGATATCTTGGTTCCTTAGCGAGTGCTATGGCGCCGGTGTTGTCACACAATATCTCCAAAGGGTCCAATGCACTTGGAACCACGCCAAGATCGTGATGAAGTTCTGATCCAAACTCCTTCACTTGACGCTTCCGCAGAGCCATGTATTCCGCTTCTCATGTAGATCCCGCGATCACGCTTTGCTTGCAGCTTCTCCACTCACAGCCTCCATTCAAAATATACACGTATCCGTTCGAGATTTAGAATCATCCTTGTCGATGTCGAAACTAGCGTCGACGTAACCTTTTACGACGAAATGTTCATCACCCCATAGACTAAGAACATTTCTTTAGTCCTATTTAGGTACTTTAGGATGTTCTTCACGGCTGTCCAAAGGTTCCACTCGGATCACTTTGATATCTCGTCAAACTAAGAGCATTGGACACATCCGGTCTAGTACACAGCATGGCATACATGATAGAACCTATGGCCGAGGCATAAGGCACTTTGCTCATAGCTTCCCTATCATTTACCGTAGCTGGACACTGAGCCTTGCTCAATATCTTACCTGACAACATAGGCACTGAACCTTTATTTGCCTTATCCATTCTGAACCTTTTAAGAACTTTGTCTAGGTATGTACTCTGGCTTAAAGCTATCAGGCGTCTTTGTCTATCTCTATAGATTTTGATGCCCAATATATAAGCAGCTTCACCTAGGTCTTTCATTGAAAAACACTTGTTCAAATAACTCTTCACATCATTAAGCATGTTAATGTCATTTCCAATAATCAATATGTCATCCACATACAGTACCAGAAATGTCACCGAGCTCCCACTCACTTTCTTGTAGATACAAGCTTTGTAGCAATTTGGAACAAATCGAAAGCTCTTGATCACTTGATCAAAACGAAGGTTCCAACTCTGAGATGCTTGCTTCAGTCCATAAATGGAACGTTGAAGTTTGCATACTTTACCAGCATCCTTAGGATCGACAAAACCTTCGGGTTGCATCATATACAACTCTTCATCAATGTTGCCATTGAGGAATGCAGTCTTGACATCCATCTGCCATATTTCATAATCATGAAACACAACAATTGCTAATAAAATCCGAATGGACTTAAACATCGCTACGGGAGAGAAAGTCTCATCGTAGTCAACACCTTGAACTTGTCGAAAACCTTTCGCGACAAGCCGTGCCTTATAGACGGTAACATTACCATCCGCGTCCGTTTTCTTCTTGAAGATCCATTTGCACTCAACAGCCTTTCGGTCGCTAGGAGGGTCCACCAAAGTCCATACTTGGTTTTCGCTCATGGATCCCAATTCGGATTTCATGGCTTCTAGCCATTTTTCAGAGTCTAGGCTCATCATCGCTTCCTCATAGTTTGTAGGTTCACTGTCTTCTACCAACAAGACAGTCAAGACAGGGTTGCCGTACCACTCAGGAGGGGCACGCGACCTTGTCGACCTGCGACGTTCAGTAGCAGCATCGTCCGAAGCTTCATGATCCTTGTCATTAGCTTCCTCTATCGTTGGTACAGGCGGCACTGGAACAATTTCAGGTGCTGCGCTACTCTCCAATTCAAGAGAAGGTTCAACAAACTCGTCTAGCTCTACTTTCCTCCCACTCACTTCCTTCGAGAGAAACTCCTTCTCAAGAAAGGAACCGTTCTTTGCGACAAACACTTTGCCTTCGGTTCTGTGATAGAAGGTATACCCAATAGTTTCCTTAGGGTATCCTATGAAGACACATTTCTCCGCTTTGGGTTCGAGCTTGTCCGGAATCAACTTCTTGACGTAAGCTTCGCATCCCCAAACTTTAAGAAACGACAACTTAGGTTTAGCACCAAACCACAGTTCATACGGTGTCGTCTCAACGGATTTAGATGGTGCCCTATTTAAAGCGCAGCGGTTTCTAATGCATAACCCCAAAATGATAACGGCAAATCAAGAAGAGACATCATCGATCGGACCATATCTAATAGGGTTCGATTCGTGCTCAGACACACCATTGCGTTGTGGTGTTCCGGGCGTGAGTTGCGAAACGATTCTGCTTGCTTTAAGATGCGTGAGAAAATCATAACTCAAATATTCACCTCCACGATCGGATCGTAGAAACTTAATCTTTCTGTTACGATGGTTCTCCACTTCATTCTGAAATTCTTTGAACTTTTCAAATGTTTCAGATTTATGTTTCATTAAATAGATATACCCATATCTACTTAAGTCATCGGTAAAAGTGAGAAAATAGCGATATCCACCGCGCGTCTAAACACTCATCGGTCCGCATACATCGGTATGTATGATTTCCAACAAGTCCGTTGCTCGCTCCATCATACCGGAGAACGGGGTTTTGATCATCTTGCCCATGAGGCATGGTTCGCATGTGTCAAATGATTCAAAATCAAGAGACTCCAAAAGTCCATCATAATGGAGTTTCTTCATGCGTTTTACACCAATAAGACCTAGACGACAGTGCCACAAATAAGTAGTATTATCACTATCTACTTTGCATCTCTTAGCCTCAATGTTATGGATGTGTGTTTCATCCCTTTCGAGATTTAGAAGAAATAAACCATTCACAATAGGTGCATGACCATAAAATATGTTACTCATATAAATAGAACAACCATTATTCTCCGATTTAAATGAATAACCGTCTTGCAATAAACAAGATCCAGAAATAATGTTCATGTTCAACGCAGGCACATAATAACATTTATTGAGGTTTAAAACTAATCCCGAAGGTAAAACTAAGGAGAGCGTGCCGACGGCCATCACATCAACTCTTGATCCGCTAACGCCAAGATCGTCACCTCATCCCTCGCAAGCCGCCGTCTATTCCGTAGCTCCTGTTTCGAGTTACAAATATTAGCAACTGAACCAGTATCAAATACCCAGGCACTACAATGAGGGCTAGTAAGGAAAACATCAATAACATGTATATCAAATATACCTTTGATGGTGCCAGCCTTCTTGTACGCTAAGTACTTCGGACAGTTGTGCTTCCAGTGACCCTTGTCCTTGCAATAGAAGCACTCAGTGTCCGGCTTAGGACCAGACCTGAGCTTCTTCTCAGCAGGGGCAACGCGCTTGCCGCCGCCTTTCTTGAAGGGCTTCTTTGCACCCTTACCTTTCTTAAAGGTGGGGGGCTTGTTGACCATCAACACATGATTATCTTTCTTAGTATCCACCTCCGCAACTATCAGCTTAGCGAAGAGCTCAGTGATCATATCAGTGGAACCAATCTGATTGTGAGCAACTACAAAACTTTTGTAGCTAGGAGGGAGTGATTGCATAACTCTGTCAATCTTGAGCTCTTCTGGAATCTTGCAGTTCAGTTGCTCAAGGCGTTGAGTGTAGCCCGACATCTTAATGACATGCTCACTAACGGAACTCCCTTCCTCCATCTTGCAGTTAAAGAATTTCTTAGAGATCTCAGATCTCTTAACGGCCCGAGTCTCAAAACATGGTTTTCAGTTCCTCAAGAATCTCAAAGGGCCCGGCGTACTCCTCAAAACAATTTTGAAGATCCGATTCCATAGCAAACAACATGGCGATCTTAATCAAATCATAATCATCCTTGCGTGACTGATAAACAACTTTCTCATCAGCCGACGCATCTATAGCAGGGGCATCACCTAGCGCATTGTCAAGGACATCGTCCTTTTGTTCGCCAGCGAGAATGATTCTCAGATTGCGGAACCAGTTGGTGAAGTTAGACCCATTGTTTCTAAGCTTTTCCATCTCAGCAAAAACGTTAAAGTTGAAGTTGGACTTAGGCATTTGATCTACAGTATTTGCAAGTACAATTTAGACTATGTTCATGATAAATAGTTCAACTTAATCAAATTACTAGATGAACTCCCACTAAATTCAACATCCCTCAAGTTGTATAGTGAACACGATCCAAATTCACCACACCTAATCCGATCTTCACGAGAAGAGATGTGGTTTCAATGGTGGACAACGAAGTGTCGATCATATCATTCATATGACTCATGCTTAACCTTTCGGTTCATGTGTTCCGAGGCCATGTCTGTACATGCTAGGCTCGTCAAGTTAGACCCAAGTATTTCCGCTGCAGTAAAACTGGCTTGCACCCGTTGTATGTGAATGTAGAGTCTATAGCACCCGATCATCACGTGATGCTTGGACACGACGAACTTTCGCAACGGTGCATACTTGGGGAGAACACAGTTTTTATCTTGATCTTTAAGTGAGGAATCATCTTATAATGCTACCGTCGCGATCTAAGCATAATAAGATACATAAAAGGATAAACATCGCATGCATATAACTTTATATGTGACATGGTATAGCCAATCTTCGTGCAATGATCTCCATCTTGTGCGTGCCTACATGATCTCCATCACTCCACCATGATTGCCTCCACCACGAATAGCAACTACAACTATTGCTAACTACTTAGCGATAAAGTGAAACTATTACATGGCGTATAAGAAGTTGACACACAGGTCATACATAATTATAAAGACAACCATATATTCGCCGGTTGTGTACTCATCGACATGCAAGTCGTGAAACATTACAAAACATGATCATCGCATACATTATACACATCACATCTTGGGCCATACCATATCACAGAAAACACTCCCTGCAAAAATAAGTTAGACGCCTCTACTTTGTTGTTGTTGCATGTTTTACGTGGCTTATGGGAGTAGCATGCTAAGAACGATTCTTACCTACGGAAAGCCACAACGGTGATATTATGGTTATCAAACTCCGGTGTAAATCCCATGACAACTATAGTGAGAGAAACTGGCATCCACCACCCGCATGTGTGGAACAAGCCACACGTCAAGTGCGGAGCCGGTCTCGCGAACGACGTCGCGTAAGGTTGGCCTGGACCGCTTCAATCTCACTATCCCACGTCATAATAAGAACACAAACAAGAGGCTTGCAACATAAAACATCAACGCCCGCAAAAACCATGTTGCGTTCTACTCGTGAAACACATCTACGCATAGATATAGCTCTGATACCACTTAAGGGTTTCGCGACATAGTAAATCAAAATTTTCTACGGATGCGAACAGAGGGAAGCCAAGATCTAATCTAGGAGATGCAAACAACGATAGAGATTGGATTAGATCTTCATACCCTTGAAGATTCACACAGCGGAACGTTCGTCGGAACATGGGTGATGTAGTCGTACTCGCTTCTCCTCCTCACGATCCGATCCGATCTAGCACCACAAGTGGCGATGCCTCCGTGAGATGCACACGTGCAGAACCTCGACGTATCCTCCTTCCTTGGTCTAGCAAGTATGGTGGAGAGATGGGTTGGATCTACAACGCGACGACGCGGTGCAATTGGTGGAGAGTTTCTGCAGCAGGGCTTCGCCTACACGCAGTCGGGAGGGAGAGAGGGAGGAGGGCAGCAGGGCGGCTAGGGTTGAGGAGGAGGTGTGTGTGTGTGTGTGGGGGGGGGGTGGTGCGCCCCATCCCTCTATATATAGAGGGGTGGGTGCCTGCCCTAACCCCTCCCCCAAGCCCTATGCCGGCGGCCAAAGGAGGGAGGAGTGGGGGGCAAGGAAACCCCCCTTCTAGAAGGTCCAATTAGGGTTTCCCCTTGTATGGCCGGCTGGGCCCTATGGGGCCTTGTGCCCCTAGCCCAATGCGGCCAGGGCACTCCCTAATAGGCCCATGTCCCCTCCCGGAAGGTGGGGCCACGTTGGTCCCTTCCGAAGGTTCTAGAAGCTTCCACAATACCGATTAACCCGAACAATTCAACTCCAAAAACTGCAACCGCTTTATATGAATCTTATTCTCCGGACCACTCGAACCTCTCGTGTCCCATCCGAGACCAACAAAAACTCATAAACCAATTATCCAATCTATCCTAGCATCGAGACACGTTATGTGTGACCCTTCGGGTTCGAGAATATGCATACCGATCTTCTATCAATAATCAACAGGGTATGGAAACCATATTGACTACACATTCATCGATGATTATATCGGATGAACCACGATGCCGTGGATTCAATCAATCCCATATATATATTCCCTTCGTCTCGCGATATTTTACTTGCCCGAGATTTGATCGCTTGCATGCCATACCTAGTTCAATCTCGCTCACAGAAGTACTTTACTGCTCCGTAATCCGATATCACTTTGTGATTAACTCCTTAACCACATGCTTGCAAGCGTGTTGATATCGACACCGAGTGGGCCCAAGTATATCTCTCCGACTT
Organism: Avena longiglumis; assembly: GCA_030063025.1. NCBI lineage: Eukaryota > Viridiplantae > Streptophyta > Magnoliopsida > Poales > Poaceae > Avena > Avena longiglumis. The sequence continues at coordinate 541,070,709 of CP125974.1, read as the reverse complement.
GGGAGGGACAAATCCCATCTCGATACATACAACCCAATGTATACTTTTCCGATCACCGAGAGACACCTTTATGATAACCCTCTCATAGGATGACGTTTGATGACCTCAAAGCTTTCTTCCGATACTGTGGGAGTTGTATTATCTCATGGTCTAAGGAATACAATATTTGACATAAGAAAAGCTTCGCAAATATGAACACGATGACACGATCTAATTGCTTCGCTTAGTTTGGGTCTGTCCATCACATCATTCTCCCAATGATATGATCTCATTATTAATCGACAACTCATGTCCATGGTTAGGAAACCTTAACCATCATTAATCAATGAGCTAGTCCATAGAGGCGTACTAGGGACACGGTGTTGTTCACAAACCACACAAGTATTAAAGTTTCCGCTTAATACAATTCTAGCATGGAATATAAAGATTATCATAAACAAGAATTATATTAATAACATCTTTATCATTGCCTCTAGGGCATAATTCCAACAGCAACCACAAAATGGATAATTCAACATGCTACCAACCCATTTTTCAAAAATACTAGACCACCTTATATGAACAATGTCCCAACAGGGAGATCTCAAACCTTTCCGTCCACCCCTGATGAAAAAGATAAATTCCTGCTGAATCGATAGGAAGTGGGTCAGATATGAACTACATGTACATGATATCATGCTCATAATTTTTTACAAATATCATTTTTAGGTTCACAATATGATATTTTATCAGAGATCCAATGCAAGTTTAGCGAGGCTTAGCCCCGAGCTAAGAATCTTTATGCAAGTCGTTAGATAAAGTTTCACGATAGTTTACAACGGGCATAAGAAATTCAAAAATGATCCAAATAATGCGAAATCTTCACGTGGTGTCAAATTATGGTGACATAGTTGGAAGTAAAAATATCAAACTTGGTATTTTGATTATGTCTTAAAAAAACTTTACAAAATGACCTATCTTATTCGAGGTTTTCTAGCTTTCGGATCAAACGACAAATATTATGACTAGAATCAAGGCATAGTTTGTGAAAAGTTGATATGTATATCATATTTGGATTCCTCTCATTTTTCTGATTAATTTAGACATATTATTTGTTGAATTCCGGTTTACGGATTTAAAGATATTAATTATTCCATATTAAATAGAATAATATAAAAAAGTAAAATCATTATATTTTTATTTGAATTCAATAATATTTTTACTTATTCATTGTTGTTTACTTAAATAATTTTTTGTAATTTTAAAAAATAAAAACATGTGACATAATGATATAAGAGTTAATATGATTGATATCATAATATTGACAACTAGACACAAATTGCTTCACGGAAACTAAACAGAGAAGTTAAGAGTTCAAACAATTCAAAGATTAAAAAAGTTGAGATAAAAATAAAAAATAAATAAAAAAATGATTTTTTTTTAAATTTTTTGTCCGACCGTTAGTCCAAGCCGTCGGCATAGGCTGCGCCGACGGTTTTTTCATACACCAACGACCTCCGTGGCTGCACCGAGGAAGGGCTTTGCCGAGGAGGCTACGCCGACAGCTTTTGAGCCTTGGCGTAGTGCGCCATTACTGTAGATGAAGATGGAGCATGCTTATTTTTTAGGAAGTGTAGAAGATTTGGAGCTAGTTGGGCAAAAAGAGTTATGTGATCGTATGTGTTTGTTGGGAACAACTGAATCAGTGATAGAAAGAATCCTACAGTTGACGGAGGAATGACTTGTCTTGTTGCACGGTGTGGCGTTGGTGGTTAATGAGGAATAAACTAAACTAGATTTAGGGGTGCGCAATGGTGCACTGTCCCCCCATATTTATATTTGTTTTGCGTTGAAATTAATAGATGAGTAGTTAACCATATTCCCGTTTAAATTATAAAGGCTGAGCTATCTAAAAAAATATTTGAGAAACTCTATACTCGCAACCTAGATATATTTATGAGAAATCTATCTTCCGACCGGTCGATGGATTATAAAACCTGGCGGCTGACGCTTTATGGTTTGATTAGGCGGGATCTGAAAGTGTGTCCGCCTGAGGCTGAAGCGAGGCTAAAGTGTGAATGTGCGAGTCGAGCCAGTCACCGAGGATGAAATCAAAAATTCAAAATGTTTTGTAGATTAAACCATTCATTCGATTTAGGATCCGTTTTCACCGTTGAGCTAATTGCGATGATATCTTCAAAACTAGATCTTATGTTAATATGTTTCGATGAATTCTTTTTGGACCAACAAGTTATCCACCTCTAATACATGAGTTATCCATGCCATAGTATATAAGTTATCCACCCTATAACATATAAGTTATCCACTGTATAAACGAATTTGACCGAGCCATTTGTATTTCTCGTGTGGGTAATTTTGGTATTTTTTCATCATAAAATCTTGGTTGTCCATGTATTTTAGTTTATTAATTAGATATGAGCTACGGGCTAATTTAATTAGGAGGGGTATCGAGACTTTGTTGACGTTGATGCGTTCGCATCGACGGACAATGAAAGACTCGGCACCCTTACACTCTTTGAGGCTTCGTCATCCGTATGATGTGGTAGCGGCAACGGGCGATAAAGTCGAACCGATAAACTACTGGTTGCATGTTACATTTGTTCACTACAACTTCGGTTGGTTGATGTGGCATAAGAGCTCATTTATTATATCGTAAACTGAGGATTCTAAATTGGAGTTCACACATTTATGTTTTCGCACGCATATAAAAACTCAAACACATAATCCGTTCATAGGGTGGGTAACTTATGTGTTAACTGGTGGATAACTTATATAGTACAGCCTAGATAAGTTACGTGTTATATGCGGATAACCTTTTGGGTTTGAAAAAAAATCATTAAAATATATCAATATGAGATCTAGTTTTAAAGATCTCGACACAACTAGTTTAACGGTGAAAATGAATTTTAAATCGGATAAACGGTTTAACCTACAAAACATTTTGAATTTCATTTTTTATACTAGATTTGAATGACGTAAGCATTTTTATTTATTTGTGCGTAGATACTAAATCATTGTTAATTAACTCTGTTTAGGGACAAAATCAATCTTAATTAGTGCATATCAAACATATTCACGTGGACGCTTGCTTGGTCCGTGCACAAGGCTGTCCGATCCGCCAAAAGTTGTTATTTCTAGACCAGTCGTTGTGTAGCAATATCCTATATTTATACAAAGGCTGAAATTTTTTTGCACAAAATTGACTACAGCAAGGTATTTAAATCTTAGAATCTTTTCTGACTGTAACACGACAAGAGTCACAAGCATTCTCAGCGTTCCTGGCATAGACCATGTGAACCACCTATGCTCTCTTTCCCGTGAAGATACTGCCACCAGCTGTCAGTACCAATCGACGCACGTGAGCACACTTTAGTGTTCTGCGCTTACACCGAGATTCGTCTGCTGAATTGAACCTGAGCAGAGGCAGCTATGAGGCGGACCTGAGCAGCAACGGAGCTAGCTGAAGGCCTCGCGCAGGGGCATCCAGCAGATCCCATCGGAGGGGATGTCCAACCACCTCGGCATCCATGGAGCTCAGCGGAGCCACCATGGCCCGTCTGCTTTGCCACACTGGTCTCCCCGAGCTCGTGGTTTCCTGCCGGAGCTAGGCCTCCCGGGACTCGTCTCCGAGCTGCTGATGTGTTTCCCACACAACGGAGCCACCCAGGCTGCTTCCCCTGTCAGTCATTCCCATTTTCCTCCATCGTCTGGATGATCATGCTGGCATTCAACGACTCGACGGTGGATCCCAAAAACAGCAACCGGCTATAGAGGACCAGCTTCCTCGGCCGCAGGCCCACCGGCTGGCTCATCACTGACATACTCGGTACACACACATTGCTTTCCTTGCATCTGCGTCACAGGTTCATAGCAGAGTAAAATTAGGCCAGAATTTTAGCAGATAGCGGTGAAGATTATCTGCAGCTAAATGGGTGAATTTTTGGCCAGAAGGTGAGTGATGTTCACTACTATTCAATCTGATGTATTTATGGTGCAACTTTGTGACTAATAAAGAGAACATCCCATGTGTTCGTGGCCAAGGGTGAGGTCAAGGAAGCCCAATGGGTTTGCTTCGACAGGCTCCGGATAGGACGACACTGCTGCCAGGATATGGGTATGTTAGCAAACCTGCAAAAAAATCCATCATCACATTAAGGACAACAGAACTATTGAATTATTTATCTTAAATGTAGATAGAAATAGTTTTCTCCACCTTTCCATAGAAAACATGGTACGAAGGTTTGGGATTAGATTTGTGAATTACAGTTTCATAGCAAAGAATTAAATCCTGAAGCTAAAGGATGGAGCATGGTAAAATCATCCATCAATGCGACCACATCAAAGTAATGAAGAAGAACTGATATAAAAATAAGAAAACAAGAAACCATTGCTCATAGTAAATTGACCCATGAAGGTACATTATATTCTGTGGAGAAATTCTAGAAACATGTTTATACATGATCACTGAATACCTGAAAATTCATTGCTTTTGGAAGTGTTTCTTCAAACCGATGAATACTTTCTAAAAGAGCATATCTTCCTTTATCAAAATTTATAAGAACAAATTCTGATGTTAGAGCCTGCAATTCAGTAACCATGTTAAATAAAAAAAGTTGCATTGCTATAACATGAAAGAGAAGTATGAATACTTGTTCTCTAACATCAAACTTATCCATCAAGCTTGAAGAGTGAGATTATCCAGCTACTATAAACAATATGATACTGCAGTATTGCAGTACCAGAACAATCCATGTATTCATACTCTGATAAGCTTTTACTTCGCAAAATCGGAAATAGCAACCATATATACACACACATGGAAATTATATAATTCTAGAGCGAGATAAGCACACAGAAAAGCACATATATTATTAGAAAGGCATGGCCAAATAGCTTCTTGGTATGATAGGCAGATCAAGGCATATTAGTCTTCTAGAGAACTCTTCATGTTACAAGGTGGCGAGGGACTTCCGCAATTGCTAGGGAACTGAACGCCTTCACTTGAAACAAAGTTTGTTTTATATGGATATCTACCCACCTTGCATCCGTTGATTCAAAGGTGAGCTAGGAAGATCCGTTTGTGTATACCTTTCTTCAACTATCTAGACCTTGTGATAGCTCAATCCAAGCAAAATGGTGTGATATTTATGAAAAAGCAATGACCAGTTGTGATAGATAATTCCAGTCCAAATAGCATATGTAGAAAACAGTAGAGAGCACCACCATCCTAAATGATGTTTACCTTCTAATTTTCTGAAACTTTCAGGAAAAAATGTTTAGAAATCATATCCAAATAGCACAGAAGATTGCAGTCCAGACCACCCTTCGCCCCTATCTGTTTCACATGAAACAACTAAACAATATTATATAAATGGAGAGATATTCTGAATATTGTGTATTACCTAGAGAAGTTCAGAAAACCCCATACTCCAAAAGTAAAGCATAAATAATAAAGTCTCCAAAGTAAAACACAAATAATAAAGTATATCTATTTCTTAAAAGTAAAGCATCAATATTAAATTTTCAAAATCAAGATATTACTGCATATTTGGTAGATGTAAATCAGCATAGGTGGTCCGAGGATTCTTATCTGACGAGTGTCAACATGAAATGGTTTAATTAGTTAGAGTATGCAATTTTGACCTTAGTTATCTGTTATGCTACCATGTTAATGTTGCACAAATTGTGTGGGAAAGAACTTACCAACCTTTTACACACAAGATTGTGTGGTTTAATTCCTCTTCCTGCAGTCCTCCTACTCTAACCGAGAGAAACCAAGGAATATCACACAAGCTTGAAGAAAATGCTGAAAAGGTCGGAGCAATATTGTACAGTTAGAGAAGTTAAAACACATCTATTTTTTTTAAAGATGGTGCATATCGTTGCACTCACCTAAAATGGGTAACTTCACTATGATGTTGTTCTGAGGTACACGATCATTAAGCAGATCTATCCTAGCAGTCGACGTTGAAGACCAGAATTAACTCAACTTTCGGTTCAAATATGACTCCTTATTTCCACTTTGAGCAAATAGAAAAATATCCGCTGGAATTAACCATGCTAGCTTCAAGAACACATGCCTTAACAGATATAAACAGAAGAAAGCATCACAACAACAGAGTACATAAAAACCGACCCATTTTGAAAGATTAAGCAACACACCAATACCTTAACTCCATTTCGAGATGAGGAGTTAAGCATGATGCACGCTAACCTGAAATACAAAAATACAGCTGCAAGTTGTGGGTTCCAAGGTCCAGCATGTACTTAACTACATCTGCAACAAATAGGAAATGATTAAGAAATGATAGATGAAGATTTGATGCGACATTACACCCAACAGTAACACGAACAACAGGGGATATAGAAAATTCCATTATCTGATTGGGGGCATCAGCATATAAACAATATGTGTCATAAATCACATACTGAATATCCTCGGTTGCCCTGTCTGCCATGAAGAACACAAGTTCCTTAATGCCCAAATAATTATTCATACTGAATTTAAAATAACATTCAGCCAGGTAGTACACAACACATGATTGTTATGGAAAAGATACCAAGTTCAGTCATATGTCATCTGGTATGATTCAATTATATAAAGCTATAAATAACAAACCACATTCTCTTCAATTATATAAAGCTTTACCATATTTGTTCAAATATGATTAAATCAAGACATCACCAAAATAGACATCATCCGTGAAGGTAAGAACATAATGATAACCACCGCGCGATGCTACACTCATTGGACCACACACATCGATATGTATGATTTCCAATAAGTCCGTAGCTCGCTCCGTCATACCAGAAAATGGAGTCTTAGTCATTTTACCCATCAGACATGCTTCGCATCTTTCAACTGATTCGAAATCAAGTGATTCAAGAAGTCCATCGGAATGGAGCTTCTTCATACGCTTCACTCCAATGTGACCAAGACGACATTGCCACATATAGGTCGAGTTATCGCTCGATTTCAAACGTTTAGCCTCAATGTTATTAATATGTGTATTTCCACTATCGAGATTCAATAAGAATAGACCATCTATCAAAGGTGCATGTGCATAAAACATATTACTCATATAAATCGAACAACCATTATTCTCGGACTTAAACAAGTAACCGTCTCACAATAAACAAGACCCCGATATAATTTTCATGCTTAACGCAAACACCAAATAACAATTATTTAAGTATAAAACTAATCCCAATGGTAGATGAAGGGGTAGCGTTCCGACCACGATCACATCAACCTTTGATCCGTTTCCCACGCGCATCGTCACCTCGTTCTTCGCTAGCCTCTGTTTATTCTGCAGCACCTGTTTCGAGTTACAAATATGAGCAACCGAACCAAAGATTAAATACCTGTGCACTACTACGAGTACTAGTGAGATACACATCAATAACATGTATATCGATATACCTTTCTTCTTGATGTTGCCGTTCTTCAAATCCGCCAAGTACTTTGGGCAATTCCGCTTAGTGACCTTCTCCTTGCAAGAAAAGCACTCAAGACGTGCTTAGGTCCAGCTCGGTCTTCTTCGTCGGGCGGTAACTTTCTTACCACCCTTCTTGAAGTGTCCTTTGCTTAGACTTGACTTTCTTGAATTTGGTGGTCTTATTGACCATCAACACTTGGTGCTCTTTCTTGATCTCCACTTCGCAGATTTCAACATGGCAAAGAGTTTTGGCAACCGCTTGTTCATGTTTTGCATATTGTAGTTCATCACAAAGTTCTTGTAACTTGGTGGTAGTGATTGAGGACACGGTAAATCCTCAAAGCATTAGGAATCACTATACCCAAGCTTTTAAGTTTGTTTATGCTCCTGCACATCTTAAGCACATGCTCACCGATGGAGCTGCCCTCTTCCATCTTGCGCTTAAAGAACTTTTCGTAAGCCTCATAGCTCTCAATTGCCGTGAGTCTCAAAGATCAATTTGAGATCACAGACAATATCATGTGGGTCTGAATTCTCAAACCTTTTCTCAAGCTCGATTCTAAACCATACAAGATAGCACACCGAATGTGGAGATCGAGTCTTCCGAGCGAGGTAAACATTCTTTACTTCGCCGGTAGCAGAGCAGTGGGTCACCCAATGTGCATCCAAAGACATAGGTCAAATTACCACTGTGAGGACAATCCTCAAATTGTGGAACCAATCCGCGAAGTTGCTTCCATTGTTTTTCAACTTTTCTTTCTCTAGGAACGCATTAAAATTGATGGTAGGGGCCGCCATTGATCTACAACATATTTGCAATAGTTTAGACTAAGTTTATGACAAATTGAGTTCTGATTAATAGTTAAATTAATCTAGGTGAACTCCCACTCAAAACAATATCCCTCACATTGTTTTAGTGATCACACGAACCAAATCCACCACATCAACACCGATCATCACGAGAGTTGATATAGTTTCAATGGCGAACAATCGACATGTTCATCATATCTACTATATGATTCATGCTTTACCTTTCGGTGATCCGTGTTCCGAGACCATGTCTGTACATGCTAGGCTCGTCAAGATCAAACCTTAGCTTCCGCATGAGCAAATCTGGCTTGCTCACGTTGTATACACTTGCGGAATCTAACACACCCGATCATCACGTGGTGCTTCGAAACAACAAGCTTTAGCAACGATGCTAACTAAGGGTGAACACTTTATGACTTGAAATTCATGTGCAGGAGGGATCATCTTATAATGCTACCGTCGTTAACTAAGCAATACAAGATGCATAAAGGATTAACATCACATGCAATTCATATTATGTGATATGATATGGCCTTTCTTCTTTGTGCTTCCGATCTCCATCTTCAAGAACGAACATGATCTCCATCATCACCGGCATTGCATCAAGGTCAATGATGCTTCTCCATGGTTGTCATCCACCGGCTTCAACTATTACAACTACTTTGAATAGACACGCGGGTCTTAACTTAAATTAAAGACAACCATATGGCTCCTGCCGGTTGCCAACTTACAATAAGGAACATTGCATACATCAAATATAATCAAAATCATGGCCATATCACATCACTGCACACCCCTGCAAAACAAAGTTAGATGCCTCTATTTCTTTGCATGTTTTACGTGGTTTGGGGCTTTCAATAAGTGTCGTTCTAACTTACGAACAAGAACCATAACATTGATACTAGTATTGTCAATCACCCGTTGTAAATTGGATCTTAACTATGCTAGGAGAAACATGCACCCGCAAAGCCACTTATGCAATACAAGTTGCATGTCAAGCGTGGAGCAAGTCTCATGAACGATGTCATGTAAGGTTAGCCCGGGCCGCTTCATCCCAACATCCCGCAAGATGAAAAGTACACAAGAAGCAATCGACAATAAAAGCATCAATGCCCATAATGACCATTGTGTTCTACTCGTGCAACAGATCTACATATAGACACGGCTCTGATACCACTGTAGGGTTTCGTAGCATGGAAAACAAAAATTTTCTATCGCATACAAACAAACAAGCCAAGATCTATCTACTAGATTGTAGCAACGAGTCGATGGAATAACTCACCCTCGAAGATTCCAAAGTGTTTAATGAGAGCGGATTCTCGTGGGTGATAGTCGCATTCTTCCCGATCTCAAGATCGCAGACGATCCTTCCCAAGGCTGCCAAGGCAGCGCTCCGCAATGGTCACACGCTCAGACGATGAAGACCTTCCTCTCCCTTGTTCCAGTAGGCAGCGGAGGTTGTAGCACTCTCCTCGCGATTCCGGCAGCACAACGGCGTGGTACAGGAAGTAGAGGGGAGATCTCGCAGGGCTTCGCCTTAAGCCGGAGCAAGTATGGTGGACTATGAGAGAGATCCCCGGCGATCTAGGATTTAGACGCACCGAGGAGGAGGCTTGGCCGGCGGCTAGGGTTTGCTAGGCGGCGGCGGCTTGCCCTAGGGCGGCGGCTGCAGGAGGGCCGGCGGCTTAGGGCTAGGGTTTGCGGGGTGGTGGAGTTGTGTGCTAGGAGGGGCAGCCCTGCCCCTCCTTATATAGGTGGAGGGTCGCTGTGAGGGAGTCCCTCCCAACTCGGTTTCCCAAGGGGCCGGGCGGAGGGAGGAACTCCCCAACTCGGTTTCCACCTTCCCTCCACTTCCCAAAATAGCCGCTTGACTTTTCAAATTGGCGTTGACTTTTCAAACTAGGATTTGATTAAACCCTTTATTTTGTTCATCGATGACACCTAGTACATGATGTAATCATTCCAACTTGGTATGACACATTCATGTACCCTTCCTCCGAGTGCCGGACATTCCGAACCTTCTAGAACATTCTGATGAAAACACCTAACCATTCTCCAACTTCAAATAGGACTTTCCTTATATGAATCTTATTCTCCTGACCATTCGGATCTCCTCGTGATATCCCGGATCCCATCCGAGACCAACAACATTTGGTCTCTTTCTCATTATTCCATAACTACTCAAACAACGTCAATCCTTAAGTGTGTCTCCCTACGATTCGTGAATTATGCGGACATGATCGAGACACTTCTCCGAACAATAACCAATAGAGGAATCTGGAAATTCATATGGCTCCCACATATTTCTACGATTACTTTGCGATCGAATGAACCACTAACATACGATACCAATTCCCCTTTGTCTCACGATAGTTTACTTATCCGAGGTTATGATCGTCGGTATCTCTGCATACCTAGTTCAACCTCATTACTGATAAGTACTCTTTTCTCGTTCCCGTGATATGTGATCCCTTGTGTTGGATGACATTTCACCGAGAGGGCCCAGAGTATATCTATCCGTCATATGGATGGAAAAATCCCACTCTTGATCCATGTGTCTCAACCAATACTTTCCGAACACTCAATGTCACCTTTATAGCCACCCAGTTACGGTGTGGTGTTTGATGTCATCAAAGCATCCATCCGATAAATGTGATATGCATGATCTCATGGTCGAAGGAATTAGGTTACTATGTATCAGAAAGCATATAGCAATTGAACTATTAAAATGACTTGATCTTTATGCTACGCTTATCTATAGGAGTATGTCCACCATATCATTCTCCTAACGATATGATCTTGTTGTTAATAAAATCTCAATGCTCATGATAAGGAAACCACAATCATTTATTAACCAACAAGCTAGTATTATATAGAGGCTTTACTAGGGACTTCAAATTTAAGTTTACAAATCACACAAGTATTAATGTTTCCTTGTTAATACCATTATAGCATGAATGTAAACATTTATCATAAACACAAAGATATAATAATAACTACATTTATTATTGCCTCTAGGGCATATATCCAACAAAGTGTTCTCTGGATCTTGTGTATAGAGTGAGTTGTAACCTTTAGCCATGTATTGGACCTGCTGTGTTTCTGTTGTACCACTCTGAGGAATGTAATACTAGTGAACGGTTTTTCATTGGTGTTATGTCAAAGACTATAGTATACTACATCATGCAGTGGTATGCTGGGTCACCACACTTATGAATTTATAGTGGACACCTTGGAATAACTTGGTTTCTTGGGAGTTGGATGCATGAGTAGAGCTTACTCAATATAAGTGGAGGCTAGCAAAAGACTGGGAGCGACCAACTAAGAGAGCAATAATGTCCATAATCATGTAGAGCGACAAAACATTACTAATCAAAGCATAAAGTGGTACTACAAGTCAAGGACTAAATGATCATAGAGGCTATGGTGACTTGTTCATAGTCATAACATGGTGTAATCATGTGCCAAGTCAACCCAAAGAAAGCATCAAAGGAGAATACCACAATACTATGCTTTTGTATGCTAAAACAACGCATGATTCCTTCAAGGCACATTAAGCAATCCTATTTGTTTGGAACAAGTCATGCTACAACAATAATCACTAAGCATAAGGTCAAAACAACATCTAGCATGACATGATAAAGTCTAAGTCATAGTCAAAGCAAACTCCTCTTATACTATTCAAGTAATGACTTTCTACTCCTCTCCAACACCAATCAACTTATTTGCAACAACACAGCAAGAACGGGGGTCTAAACTACTTTATTCAAGCAAACTAAGCAAACAAAAACAAAAACTAAGATGCTCCAAGAACAACACAATGCATGAACCAATAAAAACGAAGTGTCTAGAAAGACCTGAGCTTTTTATTGATGAAGAAGGGGATGCCTTGGGCATCCCCAAGCTTTGACGCTTGTACCTCTTGAATATTTCTTGGGGTGACACAGGGTGGAATCCCCAAGCTTGAGCTTTTGTCCATCATCTCATTACATCATTCTTTCTTTACACCTGAAATATTTCCTTCATACAAAACTTCACACAATCTTCATTAGCAACATTAGTGTATTCAAAAGATAATAGACCATTAGGTTTTAGTTTTAGAACAACAAAACTTTCACCAAAAACACAAGCTACTATATCAATTCCCTACAAAATCTCAATTTCCCAAAAGAACCCAAAAAGGAATCAATAAGAAGCAAATATAAATAATGGCAGAAATCTGTCAAAACAGACCAGCAGGTAGAAACCGATTTTTTCTAAGACCTTATGTTGCTCAAATCAAAAAGTATTGTACCAATGAAAGTTATATAACATACTGGGGAATTTATTCAAAAAATATCAGCTCAAACCGACTTACAGATATTTTACACGAAATTTTACGGTGGAGCACAAAAATCTGTTTTGGGACAGCAACTCCCAAATCTTACTTCCCTCTCATTAGAGGTTATTCTTGGCACAAAAAGCAAATAAAAAGGATAAATAGAGGTCATTACTGAAGTAATAACTTCCAAGACTCAATAAAACTTTTTGGTTATCTCCCAATAAGTAATTTTCTTTAACGCCTTTAAGTGAGGCATAAGAAGCAAGAATCAAGTATTTTCAAATGAAGAAGCATTAAGATCAATACTCGAAATCTCTTCAACTAGGAAAGGTATCTCATCCAAATGAGTTTTAGAGGATCCTTTCTTATCTCCCTTAGGTTCACTGTTTTCATCAAATGGGTTTTTAGGAACAATCCAATCAAAATTCTTTTCTAAGGCTTCATGCATTCCTACAAGTTTAAAAGTTATGGGTATCTTAATTTCCTCCCTCGGTTTGGTTTTATCTAAAGTACACATAACATCTACACATGAGCCTAGCATATTAAAACGTTCAAAGACTTTTTTTTGGCTTCCTTAGCAACATCATTGAACTCTTTTAGTAAAGTTTCTAGGATAAATTCTCTCTTCAAAGATCCTGTTCTTCTTTAGTTTAAGAAACAAAATTTGCATCATGGGGTTAAGGTTAACAAACCTAGCCTCCAACATGTGAACTAAAGAAGCTGCAACAATTTCATAATTAGGAGCAAGTTCTGCTAAGGATCTATCCTCAATATCCTCATGTTTGCTAACATAATTAAAGAATTCTTCAATATTTTCTTTCCCAATTATAGAGCCACTACCTATTGAAAGGTCTTTTAGGCTAACTTGGGAATCAAGATGGTGAGCTAGAGCAAGGTGATAACTAGAGTAGGAACAAATTTTTTTGTGTTTTTGATAAGAGAAAGCAAACCAAACAAAACTATTTTTTTTGGAGTTTTTGATAAAAATAGGCAAACAAAACCAAGCAAAAGAAACTAAGCAAAACAAAAACAAAGTAAAGAAAAAGGCTGAAGGACTCCCCTTGTGAAGCCGTCCTTAGACTCCCCGGCAACGGCACCAGAAAATCTTGATGGTAGCTCAGATCACTGTAGAGCTTCGTTGGGAGTCCCCAAGAGGAAGGTATGATGAGCACAACAGCAAGTCTTCCCTTAGTAATAAACCAAGGTTATCGAACCAGTAGGAGGAAGGAAATGACTCAAAGGTGTTGCTAGCAACTTGGAAACCTGCACAACACAAACTCAAGACTTTGCCCCAACGAACAACGAGGTTGTCAATCTCACAGGTTTGCTAAAAACAAAGGATTAACTGTATGGTGTGGAAGGTAATGGTGGTTTGCAGAAAGTAAATAGTAACAGTGGAAGGTGTATCAATGGTAAAGATTGGACCGGGGTCCATAGTTTACTAGAGGTGTTCTCCTTAAGATAAGCAAACATGGCATGCTGGGTAAACAAATTACAGCAGGGTAATTGACAGGAATGAGCAAGGCATAACAATGCAATACTAGACACTCATGATCCTATGAGATTCGATTGGGAAATACAATAAGATACATAGACCGCTATCCAACTGCATCTATGACTGGTAATCCACCTTCAGGTTATCATCTGAACCCCCTCCAGTATTAAGTTGCAAGAAACAGATAACTACTTTAAGCAAAGTGTGTAAGGTAAACAATCCACTTGTTCCATGAACAAGAGACCATTGTTTTCGCCCTAGTGGCAACAACACATCTACAACCGAAGATATTTCTGTCACTTCCCTTGGAAACTAGAGGCATGAACCCACTATCGAGCATAAATACCCCCTCTTGGAGTCACTAGCAACTACTTGTCCAACATAGATACTAACAACGAAGAGCATGCAAGATCGCAAAAAACACATACATGATAGAATCATATAGACAAAACCATTAACCAAACTGACATAATAATCTCAATATCCATCGGATCCCCGCAAACACAACATGCATGATTACAAATAGATTAGATGTTGATCATGAATAGAGCTCACAAGATCTATACATGAAATCACAAGGAGGAGATACAACCATATAGCTACTACATGGACCCATAGTCTAAGGTGGAACTACTCACGCTTCATACCGGAGAAGAAGGCCTCCGGCATGATTTCCCCTCCGGCAGGGTGCCGGGAAGAACTTCAGATCCCCCCGATCTAGGGGCGATGGTGGCGGTAGCTATAGATGGTTTCGTGGAATATTGATCGGATACTTAGGGTTTTTGCATAGGGGGCTTCTTATAGGCGAAGAGGCGAGGCTGGGATGCGTCTAGGGGGCCACACCCTGCCTAGGCGTCTCTCCTCTGGACTCTGTGTTGCCCACAGTAAAATATTGACTTTGGCTTTTGTCCCATCCAATTCCGAGAATATTGATTTTCTGCCTTTCTGGAACTAAAACTAGAAGAAAACAGGAAACTAGCACTGTGGCAACTTGTTAATAGGTTAGTTCCAGAAAACATATAAAACACCTCAAAGTGTAGATAAAGCAAAGCAAAGTAGATACTAAATAAGCATGGAACATAAAAAATTATAGATACGTTTCCGACATATCAGCCATCAACACCATCGTCAAGCTAGACTTCATCAGGATCATCATCATCCACACCATCATCTCCATCAGCACCATCATCACCACTCCATCCCGCTATAACAGTTGTGTTGAATACTTGCATAGTTCGTAGGGGAAACTTTTCCGGTGTTGATTACTATTTTAGTTGATGCTTGTGAGTGGAACCATTGGATTATTGTTTATGTTCAGATTGTTATCCATCACCATATCATCTCTGATCTTGATCCATATGATGTCTCGTGACTAGTTCGTTTAGTTCTTGAGGACATGGGAGAAGTCATGTTTTAGTAGTGGATTTGTGTTGAGATACTATTCAATGGTTTAGTATTTAAGTTGTGGTTCTATTCTTCTAGTGGTGTCATGCGAACGTCGACTACATGATACTTCACCATTTATGGGCCTAGGGGAATGCATTGTGTATTTGGCTACTAATTGTGGGGTTGCCGGAGTGACAGAAACCTGAACCCCCGTTAGGGAGTGTAGGATCTCAGAGTTTAAGGTTGTGGTTAGGTTTATACCTTAATTGCTTTCATGTAGTTGCGGATGCTTGTAGGGGGTTTAATCACAAGTATGTATTAGTCCAAGTAAGATCGGTACATTAGGACAGGATAATTGCTTTCCAGTATTAAGTTGCAAGCAACGGATAACTACTTTAAGAAAAGTGTGTAAGGTAAACAATCCACTTGTTTCATGAACAAGAGACCGTTATTTTCTCCCTAATAGCAACAACACATCTACAACCTTAGAGATTTCTGTCACTTCCCTTAGATTAAATAGAGGCATGAACCCACTATCGAGCATAAATACCCCCTCTTGGAGTCACTAGCATCTACTTGGCCAAGATAGCTACTAGAAACGGAGAGCATGCAAGATCTTAAACAACACAGACATGATAGAATCAATAAGACAAAACCATTAATCAATCTGACAAAGTAATCTCAATATCCATCGGATCCCCGCAAACAAAACATGCCTGATTACAAATATATGATCTTGATCATGAACGGATCTCAAAAGATCTAAACATGGTAGCAAAAAGGAGGAGATACAACCATCTAGCTACTACATGGACCCGTAGTCCAAGGTGGAACTACTCACGCTTCATACCGGAGGCTGGCATGATGAATAAGAAGGCCTCCGAGATGATCTCCCCTCCGGCAGGGTGCTGGGAAGAGATTCAGATCCCTCCCGATCTAGGGACGATGGTGGCGGCAGCTACGGACTGTTTCATGGAAGATTGATCGGGTACTTAGGGTTTAGGTATCGGGGGCTCTTTATAGGCGAAGAGGCGAGGCAGGGGGGCACCCAGGGTGGCCGCTCCCCCTAGGAGCGGGCCCACCCAGGCCACGCAGCCAGGGGGTGTGGCCCCCTGGTGGCTCTTCTCTGTCTCGTACTCTAGCTTCGTGTTCCCCATGGTAAAATATTGACTTTGGCTTTTGTCCCATCCAATTCCGAAAATATTGATTTTCTGCCTTTTCTAGAACCAAAAACAGAAGAAAACAGTAACCGCACTATGGCATCTTGTTAATAGGTTAGTACTAGAAAACATATAAAAACACCTTAAAGTGTAGACAAAGCAAAGCAAAGTAGATACTAAACAAGCATGGGACATAAAAAATTATAGATACGTTTCCGATGCATCACTGACCTTGTTCATCCCCATGAGGATGGCTCAAGGCCACCCTAGTTCGGTTTGGTGGCACCTTGTGCTCCGCTTCGGGCGTTGAGGAGGAGGTAGATACTATTAGTCCGCCTCTTCCCACGTGTTCGCCACCGAGGTCCGCTTCCACCAGACATGGGGCCTGCCTTCCGCCTATCTCTCTCTCTCTCTGGTCCACTCCTCCCAGCGAGCAGATGATGGTTCAAGCCAAGGGCAGCACCACTCCCGTTGGCCTCCGCTGGCCGACAGCGCAACACGACTGTTCCTCGTGCTCAAATACCGATGACCCACAAGTGTAGAGGATCGCATAGTCTTGCGGTAGTATTACCCAATTTATTGATTCGACACAAGGGAGCCAAAAATACTTGCAAGCCCTAACAACCGAGTTGTCAATTCAGTGCATCTGAAATAGTTCTTGCTCACGTAAGTTTATCAAGAGTAAGTTTGGTAGTAGCAACAGAACAACAACATCAACAAAGTGAAACAGAGCAATAGTAACAAGAACGGTAATAATAGGATTCGAAAAGGTAGGCATAGGGATGGATGTACTGCGTTGTACGTAGTCTAAACAAGTAACTTCAAGATCTAGGGCATTGAAGATAAATAATAGCAAGCATACAAGTACTAAACAATCCTAGGCATGTGCTCCAAATATAGTCATACGTGCTCACAATGAGAACTTGCACAACATCTTCTCATTCACCAGCCCGTGCAAAGGGGGTCTCTAGGAACCATCACAATTAAGGTTCTCCTTTAATAGAGCACCGAGCAAAGCATTAACACTCGTGAACACATGTGATCCTCACACCACGCCCATCCCTCCGTTATCCCAATTATTTTCACTTTGGGGCCTTTGGATCCGGACAATGATATGTGTATACAACTTGCAGATAAGATCACAAACAATACTATCATAATGATTCAATAATAAGTTCAGATCTGAGATCATGGCACTCGGGACCTAGTGACAAACATTAAGCACAACAAGTTGCAACAAGTCAAATAGCACTAAAAGAGATACTAGGCACTATGCCCTAACAGATCTTATTCGATTACATGATAGAACTCATCCAATCCCAAGCATCCCCAAGCCTACAACGGGGGATTACTCACTCATGGATGAGGGAAACATCGGTGGTTGATGGAGATGCGTTGGTGATGACGATGGCGATGATCCTCTCCAAATTCCTCGTCCCGGCAGGGTGCCATAACGGAGTTTCTGGATCCGAATCTTGGTTTCTAGTGGCAGCGACGAAGCGGAACTCTTTCTGGAAAACTATCAACCCCCCCTAAGTTTTTAGGTTAGAAGGCAACTTATAGGCGCGGAGGGAGGCCGAGGAGTTGCCTGGGGTGGCCAAACCCCCTCCAGGCACGGGGTCAGGTGGGCCCTGCGCCTAGGGTGGGTCTGGGCCCCCCAGGCCTCCTCTCTATCTCCCCTTCTGGCTCCGTGGATCTTCTGGTGAAAAATAGTTTTTGGCATATTTGTAACACCCCTGTTTTAGTTAATCTTACATTAGGGTTTTGATTGCGCATTCATAAGCATCATGCCTTAAAATTTTCATTGAAGAAAAATAAGATAAAACCCTAAACCCTAATCCTTCCTCTCTTGAAAACTTCTTCAAGTGGTTTTGAAAATATTTGAAAAGTACAAAGTATGTGGAGCCCAAATAGTATGGAGGGCCCCTATGTGTTTCAAATAAATTTTATAAAGTTCTAGTATTTTTAGAAAAGGATTTGAAATTGCCAAACAGAAAATAAAAAGGGTTTGCAAATAAAAAAATGAGCAGCAGAGCAACCAGGCCGCTCAGCCCAGGCCGGCCCAGCTTGCCTTTCCCTTCCTCTTTCCTCTCCTCGCCCCAAAGACTGCTGCCCAAGAATGCCCAAGCTAGGTCTGCACTCTTCGTTCCCTTTTCCCTTCTCTTCTACCTCGTGCCAGAAGGACGTCGCCGAGCAGCTGCTGCGTGTCGCCGCCGGAGCCGTCCGCCGTCGCCGCGATGACCTCCTCGCCAAGATGCGTGCGGCCACCACTCATGCTTCCTATAAGTACCCTACGGTCATAGAGGACGAGCCCCAGTTCTCCTCCTCCATCCTTATCCTCTTCTCACTGGAACCCTAGCTCACCAGAGCTCTGGGGCGTCGTCGTTCTGGAGCACCCCGAGCCTCTCTAGGTACACCACGATGACCACCTCGTCCATATCGTTCATTTTCCCCTAGAAGAGGAAGCCGGCGCGGTCCTAACTATCCCAATCAGAACCTCCGACCCCGACACCGGCAGTCGTTGTTGCCATGGAATCCGGCCTCGCCTTGCCTCTCCGACCCTACCTCAAGCATCAGGGTGAGCTCACGGTTCTTCAGAACCTCTTCTAGCCCCTTCCCCCTCTCTGGTTTTCCCTATTGCCAAACATCGCCGCCGCTTGCCGTCAAACGTTGTCGTTACCGAAGCTCCGGCTGCCAAAACATGGCGGCGCCACCACCTTTAGGCACCGTTCGCTGTCCGAACCATGCAACCCACGCCTCATGAGCCACCTAGCTGCTTCAAGGCCACCGGGAGGATCACCATCGAGTGACGCTAGGGTGAGTCACTGTGATGCTAGCCCACGGGTCAACCTGGTCAAACCAGCCTCCGGTCCCACTTTGCTCGCGTGGCTGCATACGTGGCCCTGGGCCCAGCAGTCAGCGTCAGTGGCTACTTAGGCTCGGGTGAGAAAAGTATTTCGTGCATGTGCTGATGTCAGCCTTGCACAATAATTCATTTAAATTAGTTTAATAATTCCAGAAAATGAATAAAATTTGTAAAATTCATATCTTATTATTTATAAGTCAGGAAAATGTGTATAATATATCAAAATGTTCAGAAAAATGAGTTCTATCTATTTAAGCTATAATCATGCATTGTTCAACAACTTGCAAGACAATTTTAATTATAAGAACATAGTAACCCCTCATAGGTGATTCTGGAGTTTCCCCGAGTTAGGGTTTTCACCCCTCAGAACCCCGAGTAATTTGTCAAGCATGCCTTAGGGTTACTTTTCAATACAATTTAACTTGTCATATCATCATTCTTGTTTGAGCATTGTATCTATACCATGTGTTGATTGTTTCCTATCTTTCCGGTTTTTGGTTCTTCCCGGTAGAATACGATATCGAGATCGAGATCGAAGACCGAGATCAACACCGTCGAAGTTCGAAGATCAAAGAATAATACTTGACCAACTGTAATGAAGTCAAGTACAAGCTTCCGAAGATCTGCTTATCGGTTATCAACCGACAAAGTCAAGCATAGCCCCACCATTATAAAATCCTATGATTTTGAAAGCATTTCAATTCCTTCCATGATACATACGATTCTAATATGGTCTTTTATCGACAGATAGAGTATCCTATCTATTGCATTACTCCCTTTGAGCTTATATTACCTGATCCACTGCTACTAGCATAACTAGGTTTGGCGTGTGTGCACTGCTAAAGCTTATATTTATGTCCTTCTTAGCCATGTAGATGATGTATCAGATGTAGATAATCTAGTATGACAGGAGAACGTGATGATATGATATCAGTGATATGAGTGAAACATGCTAAGGCTTGTATGGGAGGCCACAGTGGGATCTGGTTTTTGTAGTCCCATGCTCGCCACCACTAGGAACTGAGTTCTTACCTTTGGAACCAAGACGAGCGTACAACCACATGGGGCCTGGACAACCTCATGAGCAACTAACTTGCCTAGTAGATTCCATGAGTCACATAGTTCGGACGTTCCATTCGACATATGCATAGAAAACCTTTTGAAAGATTTGCCGGGTGAAGGTGCATTCATAACAGGTAGGGAAGCATGGACCGGGTTTCTTGGGGTTGATAGCGCCCCTGGTAAACCAACCTCGCCTCACATCTTTAAGTACCGGCTTTGGGATTTGACCCGTTACGACAGAACCATACTTATTGCGTGACTCATGGTCTCGGCGAAAGCAAGGTAAAGGTCGTGTCTAACCACCCTCTGCTGGCCTTCCAAGGAAGAGGGCTATTACTAGTGGCATTAAGAGAAGGTTAGTACATGTTTGTAAAGTTGTACACCCCTGCTGGGTAATAATCTTTTCGAAAAGCCGTGTTCACGGTTATGAACGACTTGGCGACCAGACTCAAGATCATAGATAACTTTAACCACTGTAAAAACTTGTTGATCAACGTGTGCTTAAGGATGCTTCTTCATGGGTACGAGGGGGTGATCCTAGTTAGTGTTCAATGATGATGATTTGGTGGATATAAAGATGATGATCAATATTTTGGAGACGTCGCTCTCTTATCCTCTTTTAAAATACTTTGATTAGAAGAGATTCTTTTCCCTCTCTTTTTATAAACAAACATGGCTTTATGCAAAACAACTCCACTAGCCATAAGTCTTGCGGAGTACACCCTGTACTCACCCTTGCTTTGTTGATACTTTTGGCAGAGTAAGTGTTCCCATGAAGATGAGTTTCATACTACATCGACATCAACGAGTAGATTGGGGTTCCTGGCCGGCATCCTGGAATCTATGGGCTAGGACATCATCGTTATGCTTCAGGCCTCTTAGGCCATTTTTTAAGTTTGCTATACTTAATAGCATAATTTTCCTTCCGTTGTTTGATGCTTGTGGTTAGTGAGCTCTGCTTGTAATAATTTGGTTCTCTGCTCAGTTATGAGCTTGCTGTAATAAAATATTGTATCGTAGGGTCACTGCTGCGTTATCGATTCTTCACTGGATATCCTCGAGCTCAAGGGTAAGCTTATGTCAGACGGAGGTCTGGGATTTGTTTAGCCCTGATCTCGGGGGTGTCACAATATTTTTCGGGATTTTTCCTAATAGTTGATTTTCTACACAAAAACAAGACACCAAGGTAATTCTGCTGAAAAAAGCGCCAGTCCGTGTTAGTTGTATCCAAATCACACAAGTTTAGAGAAGAAATAATAGCAAAGTGTTCGAGAAAGTAAATACGTTTTGGACGTATCAACTCCCCCCAAGCTTAGCTTATTGCTTGTACTCAAGCAATTCAGTTGAAAACTGAGTGCAATAAAAGAACTTTCACGAACACTTTGCTTCATATGATGTATATATTCTCAGCATAGGAGTATATGCTTAGATAATTCATAATAAGAAGTATGCGACTAAGTCTACTCAATAATCATTGCAAGCTATGAAGAGAAACCAACTCAATAATAATAAGTATCTTGAAACATAAACATAAGCAACATTGCAATGCTCATAATAAGGTATGATAGAGTGGTATCTCGCTTGCCTTTGTTTGAAGAGCACAATATGAATGCTGAGGAACCTCTGAAGTTCACATGAAGACTAGAGATAAAGATATCAGAGATACAAGCATCAAAGTCATGACATAATTAACCAAGTTTTGGAACAAACACAAGAATGACAACTATGCTCTCAAGAAGGTGCTCATAGAATAAGTGGTGACTCAACAAAATTGTGAAAACGGTTTTGTGAAGGTTTTGAAAGGCTTCCCAATGCTGAAAGGAAGACACTCGTTAGCTTTGAGCTCTCATTGCCCCTATCATAGGCATCTTCATGTGGTTAAGGTGAAAGTGAGGTCCACTCTGAATCATATGCTTGACAAACCATAGGCTGGAAATCCCAAGTCCCTTGAGTACGAGGGACGCTCCGCATGCTACTCAACTTTGGTCACCTGAAAGTTCTTGTCATTGTAAATACATGCATATCATTGAGAACCGCCAACGGGGTACCCCTTGCATATGGTACAGGAGCTTTCCCATAACCAAAACGACAAGGCAAGCAGACAATGAGCATCTCAGCAATCTTTTTATTTACCATATGCATAGCTTTTTATTGAGGATGCTTCATAGATGCTCAATATGGTGATGCTGCAAGTTTCCACCATGATTAGGCGTTTCTCTAACACAATGAATAAACTCCATGAACTCACAACCTCCCCTTTTATTTCACATCGTCGACATCCGTAAACAAAAGAGCAAAGTATCAACTGGATAGAATTATCCAAAAAGTGTTGAAAGCGTTCCCCGTGACAGAATGGTTCTGCTGACTCCCAGCATATAATAAGAAAGCATATAACTTTGATGGACTAGTCACAATGGTTCAAGATTATTAAGCGCAAGGAATAAAGTGTGCCATCAAGTTCATGAGAGCTTTACTAACTAACTTTCTCAAAACAGACAAACATTTTATTTTGGAAGAAAACATGACATATTGAATATGCGCTAAAGTAGCAAATGATGCTAATAGGTAGCTATGGTGGAAACATCTGGCAATATTGGTTTTGGGGAGTTGGAAGCACAAGTAGAGCACATACTCAGTGCAAGTGAAGGCTAGCAATAGAGAGGGAGCGACAAACGAGAAAGAAATAACTATCACAATCATGCTTGCAACAAAACAGGACTAATTATGGCATGAAAGTGATACAAGAACTCTGAGGCAAAATAAATCATCAAGGCTTACTGACTATTGATTAGTCATATGCATGCGTGAGCATGTGCCAAGTTGATTCACATGAACAGTCAGAGGAGGATACCACAATATCATACCAAAGTATGAATAAAACAATGCAAGCAAACATTCATATGACATGCTACAAACTATTAGCAAGCTGGAGGTAATCATAGACAAGCAAGAACTACTAAGCATCCATAATGACATACACCTTACACAAACAGGCTAAGCATGCTCACAATGATGGGTATATGTACAAAAATGAAAAACAAATATAGTTCGTTACCAGCCTCTTACAACACCTCAAGTTGTCTTAATCTTCATTATTGCCCTTCACTTGTGTGACTTGAACAATTAACATGAAACCAAAATCCACTGAGGATGGCTGAACCCTGCAAAGAACTCATAAAACCAAAGAATAACAACAAATATTTTTGGTGTTTTTGATTTTTTTAGAAGGCAACCAACACAAAACCAAACGAAGCAAAAGAAAACCAAAAACAAAAACTAAGACGCTCTAAGAACAACACAACTGTGCATGAAACAATAAAAACGAAGTGTCTAGAAAGACCTGAGATTTTTATTGATGAAGAAGGGGATGCCTTGGGCACCCCCAAGCATTGACGCTTGTACCTCTTGAGTAATTCTTGGGTTGACATGGAGTGGCTCCCCCCAAGCTTGAGATTTTTTCCATTCTTCATCTCATTACATCATCCTCTCTCTACACCTGAAATTTTTCTTTCATACAAAACTTCACACAATCTTCATTAGCAACATTAGATTATTCAAAAGATATTAGACCTCTGGCAAAGCTTTGAAACAGCAAGACTTTTCATTAAAAACACAAGATACTGTAGCAACTCCTTCAAAAATCTCAATTTCCCAAAAAGAACCCGAAAAGGAATCAATAAGAAGCAAATGCAAATAATGGCAGAAATCTGTCAAAACAGACCAGAAGGTAGAAACCGATTTTTCCGAAGACCTTCTATTGCTCAAATAAACAAGTGTTGAACTAACTAAAGTTATCTAACATACCGGGGGATTTATTCATAAATTTTCAGCTCAATACGACTTACAGAGACTCCTCACGAATTTTTATGGTGGAGGACAGAAATCTGTTTCGGGACAGCAACTCCCCAAATCTTACTTCCCTCTCATTAGAGGTCATTCTTGGCACAAAAAGCAAACAAAAAGGAAAAGGAGAAGTCATTACTGAAGTAATAACTTCCAAGACTCAAGGAAACTCTTGGGTTATCTCCCAACAAGTACTTTTATTTAACTTCTTTAAGTTAGGCACGCGAAGAGCAAAGATTGGAAAGGAGAAAAATAAAAGTGAGAAAGTATAACCACTGTGAAAACATTATTTTGTTCATTAAAATCCTTTTGTTAACAAGGTTGATAAAGTCTTGTTACCAAAACAATCTTATATGAATCAAAACTTTGCATTCCACAAGGTGATTATGTTACCTAATACTTGATAGCAATGGTCCCAATCATAATAGTTTCAAAATTTTCTTGTGGAATGGGACAATATATTTCTCCAACCTTGATTCTCTCAATATTTTCAATGGAATTCAGGCAATAGATCTTAACAACCTTCTTGGGGAAATAGAGGTGTGCTCTTTGTCATTAATATTGAATGTTACTTTTCCTTGATTACAATTAATGACAACACCTGCAGTATTAAGAAAAGGTCTCCCAAGAATAATAGACATATTATCATCTTAAGGCATTTCAAGCACAACAAAATCAGTTAAAACCATGGAATTATGAGCAACTTGAACAGGAACATCCTCACATATACCAACAGAAATAGTAGTTGACTTATCAGCCATTTGCAAAGATATATCAGTTGGTATCAATTTTTCTAGCTGGAGTCTCTTATAGAGAGAAAAAAGCATAACACTAACTCCAGCTCCCAAATCACATAAAGCAGTTCTAACATAATTATTCTTAATGGAGCAAGGAATAGTTGGTATACCTGGATCACCAAGTTTCTTTGGAACCTTACCATTGAAGGAGTAATTAGCAAGCAAAGTAGAAATTTCCTCATTAGGAATCTTCCTTTTATTAGAGACAATATCCTTCATATACTTTGAATAAGGAGGCAACTTAATAGCATCACCAAAGGAATTTGTAAAAATAAAGGTTTCATCCACTCACAAAACTTGTTGTAGTGTTCTTCCTCCTTTGACTTGTGTTTCTTACCTGGAAAAGGCATAGGTTTCTACACCCAAGGTTCTCTCTCTTTACCATGTTTATTAGCAATAAAATCTTCCTTTGTGTACCTAGTGTTCTTAGTGTGCTTCTCAGGTTCTTCCTCAACTTCCTCCTTATCAGGAGACTCATTATTATTACCACTTTCAGTTTCAGCATCAGAGATAGATATACTATTAGGATCTACAGCAGGTTCAAGTGGTTCCTCAACTATATTATGTTTCTTTTTCTTCCTCTTACAAGGACTACCACTATCTTCACCTTGTTGGGAATCCTGCTTAATTCTTTTAGGGTGTCCTTCAGGATATAAAGGATCTTGAGTAGCTGCACCACTCCTAGTTATAATTCCATAAGCATGTTTATTTCCTGAAGCATTAACTAGCATATCCTTTTGTACCTTAGCAAGTTGATCAAGTTGGGTTTGAACCATTTAAAAGTGTTTACAAAGCATTTTAATATCATTAGAAGTTCTTTCCACAATATCTTTCAACTCATGGACAACTCTAGAGTTTTCCAATAAATGATTCTGAACTTGTTTATTAAAATTACCTTGTTTAACAATAAATGTGTCAAGTTCCTCTAAGCATTGATCAGGAGGCTTACCATAAGGAATATCACCTTCATTAAATTGGAGAGAGTGTACCTCAATAGTAGATGAATGGGGAATTGGCCTACATAATTCTTCTATAGGAGGTAGATTCTTCACATCTTCAGCTCTAATACCTTTCTCCTTTAGACACTTTTTGGCTTCCTTCATCACTTCATCATTTAATGCAATAACTCCCCTCTTCTTTGGTGTTGGTGTTGGAACTGGTTCAGGCACAATTGGTTCAGGAGTAATAGGCTCAGGTGTATTCATCTCAGTTGAAGTCCAATCATCATAATTCTTGCTTATCTTGGTCATTAATTCTTCAGCATCTATAGGAGTCCTTTTCCTGAAAACACAATCAGCAAAGCTATCTAGGTAGGTCCTAGAATCATCAGTTAGTCCATTATAATAAATATCAAGAAGCTCATTTTTAGGTAATGGACATCCAGGATGTGCATGAATCAAGGAACATAATCTTTTCCATGACTCGGGCAATTTCTCTTCTTCTCCCTATTTAAAATAAAAAAGTCTCCACAAAGCAGCATGTCTAGCACTGGGAGGAAAATATTTATGGAAGAAAGAAGCAATCAAGCAATCAGGGCTATCAATGGAACTAGGAGGTAATCTATTAAACTAAGCCCTAGCTTCTCCTTTTAGTGAAAAAGGGAAGATCTTAGCAACAAAGTATTTGTGCATCTTAAAATCATCAGAGAACAAAGAACTCATAGTAGAAAGCTCATTCATATGAGCCACAACACTCTCATTTTCAGTCCCACAAAAAGGTTCTTTCTCAACAATATCTAAATAAGACAAATCAAGAGAGAAATCATAATCTTCATCTTTAATATCTATGAAAGAAGTGGCAAACTTAGGATCATGGGACAACTTAGGCATAATAGTACGTCTAGCAAGGAGACTCTTCATAGCACTAGTACCATGTGTGTTTAGGCACTCTTCAACAAATTCATCAGTGAACTCAATGTAACCATCATTAATATCATAACTCTCACTAGCCTCAGGTGAGCTAACAGGTGTAATAGTGTCTTAACTAGGAGTTTCAGTATTTCCTAGACTAGCCATAGTAGCATCTAGAAAAGGACCTAATGAACCACTCGCATCAAGCACAGTAGGAGTAACATCGTGAGTATCAAAAGCAGTTTTAGATTCAACAGTAGTAGCAGTGTGTGTAGCATGAGCATATGGTGGTGGTGTGACAAGCTTACTTATAATAGACGGTGAATCAAGAGCAGCAGAGGTGTTTAGGACTGTACCTCTTCTTGTAGTGGATGGTAAAATAGGGAACTTTCCATCACGAGACTTCCCCATGATGAAAGGAGTAACAGTGAAAAATAATAGATCCAAGTGAACTTACAAATAAAGCTAGGCTCCCCGGCAACAACGCCAGAAAATAGTCTTGATGACCCACAAGTGTAGGGGATCGCAATGTCACGGGTAGTATTACCCAATTTATTGATTCGACACAAGGGGAGCCAAAGAATACTTGCAAGCCTTAACAACTGAGTTGTCAGTTCAGCTGCACCTGGAAATAGTTCTTGCTCACAGAAGTTTATCAGTAGCAACAGTTTGGTAGTAGCAACAGCAAAGCAACAGCAACAGTGAAACATGAGCAATAGTAACAGTAACGGTAACAGTAGGATTCGAGTGCGGTAGGCATAGGGATGGATGGACGGGCGTTGCATGGACGAGTCTAAACATGTAACTTCAAGATCTAGGGAATTGTAGATAAATAATAACAAGCATCCAAGTACTAAACAATCCTAGGCATGTGCTCCAAATATAGTCATACGTGCTCACAATGAGAACTTGCACAACATCTTCTGTCCAGCCAGCCCATGGCAGCGGGGCCTCTAGGGAACTACTGGCAATGAAGGTGCTACTTTTAATAGAGCACCGGAGCAAAGCATTAACACTCCATGAACACATGTGATCCTCACACCACAACCACCCCCCCGGTTGTCCCAATTATTGTCATTTTGGGGCCTTTGGATCCGGACAATGATATGTGTACACAACTTGCAGATAAGATCACAAACAATACTATCATAATGATTCAATAATAAGTTCAGATCTGAGATCATGGCACTGGGCCCTAGTGACAAGCATTAAGCACAAAAAGTTGCAACAAAGTCAAATAGCACTAAAAGAGTTACTAGGCACTATGCCCTAACAGATCTTATTCGATTACATGATAGAACTCATCCAATCCCTACCATCCCCAAGCCTACAGCGAGGGATTACTCACTCATGGATGAGGGAAACATCGGTGGTTGATGGAGATGCGTTGGTGATGACGATGGCGATGATGCTCTCCAAATTCCCTGTCCCGGTAGGGTGCTAGAACGGAGTTTCTGGATCCGAATCTTGGTTTCTGGTGGCGGTGGCAGAGCGGAACTCTTTCTGGAAAACAATCGACCCTCCCTAAGTTTTTAGGTCAGAATGCAACTTATAGGTGCGGAGGGAGGCCGAGGAGCTGCCTGGGGTGGCCAAAACCCCTCCAGGCGCGGGTCGTGGGCCTGCTGGGTGGGTCTGGCCCCTGTGCCTCCTCTCTGCCTCCCTTCCGCTCGTGGATCTTCTGGTGAAAAATAGTTTTGGGCATATTTTCTAGGATTTTTCCTGATAGTTGATTTTCTGCATAAAAACAAGACACCAAGGTAATTCTGCTAAAAACAGCGTCAGTCTGTGTTAGTTGTATCCAAATCACACAAGTTTAGAGAAGAAACAATAGCAAAGTGTTCGATAAAGTAGATATGTTTTGGACGTATCAGCGCCACAGAGGAGGAGCTCAGCCGACCGCCATCCCTGCCCTCCCTCCCTGTCACCAGCCCTAGCTCACGGTTCATAACCTGCAAAATACCCCCAATTAAGCAATTACATCTCTCACACACATATCATCAAACAGGTTGCCTCCATAGAAATTTTCACATCAGATCACACAAATATATAGAGAGAAACAAGGAACCTGGAAGAAGAGGCAGAGGAGGGCAGTGAAGATGGGCCAGGGACGGGTGGAGCAGACGACCGTCATCGCTGCCTTACCTTCTCCTCACAGTGGTGCATGGCGTCCATGGTCCTCTTGCCTGCATGGACAAGCAGCGTCAGCGATCTCCATAGGAAGCCCTCCACAACCGAATGGGCCGCGACCTCCTCCAGGTACCCTCCACCACTGGCGAGCCATGAGCTCCTGCAGGCTCCCTCCGCTTTCGGCTGGCTGCGACATCCCCCAACACCCCTGCTCCCCATAGCCACCGGCGGAATCCCCTCTGCTCCTCACCACCGTGAGAAAGGATCTCTTGCGCTACCCCTGGCCAGTGGCTCGAGGTGGAGGATGGGAAGAAAGGGAGGCACGGGAGGGTGGCGGAGCCAGCGATAAGGACCGATAGGGATGGCAGGAGGGTGAGGGAGGAGCCGAGGAGGAAGGTGAGGAGGCATGCGGGGCTGGGTCCTAGGAGAGTGCGGCTGGCGACGGCGATTGGGGGTTAGGGTTGCCTCTTTTTTTTCCCGCGCGGGAAATCACTGCCCCTACCGTGACCATCACTCCTTGACCCAAATTGCCCCAAAAGAAATAAAATACATGCCGCCAAGCGGGATCGGTAACACTAGCATTTGGCCCTGTGGGAATCAAAGGAGCCTCGGTAGAGAGAAACACGCACCTGTATACGAAAACGGGGTGCGTGCAACGGATGAGTTTTTATTATAGACATGGGAAAAATGGTCTTACCAGCAGCCAACGTCCTTGATGTCCCCTGAAGGCCCGATCGGACGGTCCACAGCATCAAATCTCCCTAGGAGCCCCATGGGGAGACACCAATTACACCTTTGGACTCCGAAGAAAAGAAGTTGTTGGTAGGAGAGATAGCTGCCTGTGAGGTAATCGGACATCATGAGGATGGGCGTTGATGCAAGCGGCATGATCTTGATCTCCACAAAAGATCCTGAAGGCATGGTTGTACTTTTACCCTTTTTAGGATTCTTTATGTAAAATGGGGATAGTTGTCCTAGTTCTCGATGGTGCTTGTAACGTCGTGTTTTCTTACTTATAGAAACTCCAATAGCTTACCTATATATAGGTAAGCAAAAAAATGTTTGATAAGAGAAGAGAGAAGATATAGGTAATGAGATTTTGATTTGCTTTTCTAGCTTACCTATATATGGATAGGAAAAAAAGGTTTGGATAAGATGAGGGAAAAGGTATAGGTCAGGATATTTTGGTTTGTTTTTCTAGCTTACCTATATCAACCTATCCAAAATAGAACTGATAAAAAGCTGCATATAGGACCCACTTGTCAGTGGGTCTTTTTTTCTCCTCTCTTTTCCCTTTTCTTCTTTCCTGTCCACCCCACCTACCTGATGCATCCATCCCCACGCCACCAGTGCCCCTCATCGCGAGAGCCCCGAATCACCTAATTAGATCATTGACTCTTGAAAGATTCTAGAATAGGAGAAAAAACTATCGGGGACGAACAGTTGTTCTAGAGGCAGCTATATTACAAGTTCAATCAAATACATGACTTATGTGGCTGCTATTTTATTTCCATGTTGTAATTGCAAAACCACCACCATGATTTAGATTAATTTTCACAACAACCTCCAAATGGATGTACTATTCCAATGAAGTATTTTTTGGCACCAGTTAGAAATTGATCATCACTCCCTAGGATGGTTTATTGTTAGATCTGCCGAATATAACACTTCTAACCTTGATTCTTAGCCGACATCATAATTTCTTTAGTGATGTATTCCTAATATTTTATTTATTTTCATTTAAATATCTATAAATTCTTTAACCTATTCACTGACTGTTATTTATAAGTTCAATTCTGTTAATGCTTCCAGACTCTCTTATGTGGCCAGACATGATATTATTTTGGCCAAACTATAAGTAGTACACACCTATATAGTTACATGTATCGTTGGTAGGTTCTTCAAATGCAGTTTCCCCATTAAATAAAAACCATTGTACTATTCATTTTATCTAACTAGCTTTGCCGTTGGATCCCAGGCAAAGAAACACTACGGGAGAAAGCTTCACAGGGCAAAGGCCTTTCGAAACACGGCGAAGCCTTTGCCGTGTGTATGGACACGGTAAATGCCACACGACAACGATAGCCACGGCAAAGGCCCTTTGCCGTGTGTCTTTGCGCCCGGAACACGGCAAAGCCTTTGCCTTGTGTTTTCTGCACAGACACGACAAAGTAAAGTACTTGACGGTCCCTCCTCACATGCATGCGCTCTAACCTAGAAGCGAAGGTTCTGGACCTGTATAAGGGGAAATCTCCCCGTTTCGGTGAAACCGGGTAGGATAGTGCCCCAACTTGTGAACGAACATGGTTTTACATCATCCTATGACCTACTCAAACACAAAACAAGAGAGAGCTATGCCGAGCTACCCCATGAGAAGAATGTCTAGGGGGGTAGACGATCCGAGGCCCGCAGATCAGGGTTTCGCCGGAGGAAGACCACGAGAACGTTGGAATCAGATGAAAACTTGCATGTGTCCCTAGCATATGTGTGTGAGTGTGGTGAAAGGTTGATATAGGTGCTTGCATGTGTCCCCCCTCGCATGCATGCTCTCTAACCTAGAAGCGAAGGTTCTGTACCTGTAGCAGTCGACAAATTCATCGAGTGGATTGAGGCTACGCCTATCACCAACCAAACCAGTGCCACCGCCGTCAAGTTCTTCTAGTCCATAGTCTACAGGTTCGGGGTTCCGCACAACAACATCACCGACAATGGAACAAACTTCACCTCAAAGGAGTTCTAGGACTTCTGCGACGACATCGGAATCAACATCACACACACCTCGGTTTTGCACCCGCAGACCAATGGCCAAGTCGAAAAGGCTAACGGCCTCGTCTGCAACAGGATCAAGAAACGACTCATGTGCCCTCTCGAACGCGGGATCCTAGGTAGACGAACTACCCTCCTTCTTATGGAGTCTGCGCACAATGCCAAACATCGCCATCGTCTATACGACCTTCTTCATGGTGCACGGAGCCGAAGCAATGCTGCTTGCCGAGGTATGCTACAAGGCCCCACGGGTCATTGCTTATAGCGAGGCTGAATCAATGGCCGCACTCGAATACGCCGTCGACCTGTGTACGAGGCACGCGACATCACCGCCGCCCGTTCAACAGTGTACCAACAAAGCCTCCGCAACTACCACAACCGACGGCTGCGTCCAAGGTCCTCCGTCGAAGGAGACCTCATCTTGCGACTCAAGCAAAAGGGGCATCTGAAGCTCGAGTCACCCTGGGAAGGCCCCTACGTGGTCACTGAAGTAATTCCAGGTGGCGCCTACCGCCTCAAGGACATCGAGTCTAGAGTAGTATACTCCAATTCTTGGAACGTTTCACAACTGCGATGCTTCTACCCTTAGCTGTTTTTTACTTACAATAAGGCTTTTTAGACAGGCCACTCGGCCAAACTTTGTACTCCCTACCAAGCGATGAATAAAATCTAAGTTCCCTGGCCAATATGTCCTTTCCTTATGCAAATTTACATTCATACAACACACTCGGTGGCTGCGCCTCACCCGACGACTTCATCGACTCCCACATTACCGCATTCACCTGAGTAGCTTACCATGTCATCGAACCCTTGAAAACTCCAACCTAGTTGCATCCCAACTAACAGGTTGGCAAGGAGTAGAGATCGACAGTCGTGTCAGGATAACGAAAAGGACATGCAAACTTTACAATAACAAGCATTACATGCAATACGTTTTTACAAATTTTACAATGGCAGAAACAGCCCAACCAAAACTATAATTTTTTTACATTGTCCTGTAGAATACTTGCAGGAATGATGACAAATCACCCACGTTGAAGAAGAACGTTTGTTCGCTGGTCGAAGAGATGCACAATGTCTTTGGCAGGGCGGGAAACCGCCTCATAGTGCGGGCGCATGTTCCAGGCCTGCCATCCGGAGGAACAGGCGGCTCTGCTGCTATCTCCGCCAGGTCAACGTCCCGACGATGCAACGGAACAAGGTCTAGAGCCGCTTTAGCACCCGCAACAAGTTACTGCTGCACAAGCTCTTTCACGGCATCCACATGTCGAAATTTCCCTAGCAATCCCAAAAAGCTGGAGGGGGTTGCGTCCAAGGGAAACATGGCAGCCCATATGGACATGAATGATGACCTCGCACACTTCAAAACTTGGAGCACCTGTTGGACACAGTCATGCATCGTTGCCACCATGACTGCTTGGTCACGATCCATACGTAAGAACCCTCTGGCCTCCAACTCCTGTTGGGTGAGGTAGTTGATTCGAATAGCCACGTGTTGCTTCTCTTCCTGCGGAAGAAGACTGACAACTGCAATGAGCAGCAACTCAGAAGCCAGAAATAATAAACACATGTACAAAACCTAGCAAGTCACCCAATTTCTACTTACACTGAAGTTGTTCACCAACTTGCCGAAACTCTTCGAGAACATACTTCTCCCTTGCGACTGCCCGCTCAGTTTTAGATTTCCAAACATCAGCGTGGCCACGGATGATGAGGACGTCTTTCTCCAAACTTCGAATGCGGTCACTGATGACTGCAAGTGCATAGATCATTTGTAGCTAGTTTCGAAATAAAGATATCGATCCCACATGGAGCAATAGGCGAAAGACTAAAATGCTTTTAACTAAAACTAAACGAAGTACTTCAGGAATAATCCTAAGATGCAAGAAAAGTAGAATTGTTTTTGGGTTTTTGGTTGTGCAAAACAATAAAGTAAAGTGAAGTAAAACTTAATGCAGAAAGTAGTAATCGCGTGTGTAAGAAAGATTGAAACTGTAATAGGGAAAATGCATTCTCGGGGAGTGGTGGATACACCGCTAGCAATTTAGACCAAGTGAGCAAGATTATTATAATGAATATTATCATGATATGAATGTATGTGGGAGGAGCTCCATATATGGACGATTAGGCAGCAACCACCGCTCACATCGTCCTTCATAACCACAGCTGACATATAAACAACATCAATCGTATTATCCCTCAATTAAGGGATTTCTCCCGCGGCATGGACATGGCTTAATGAGTTCTCCTTGCTTCCTCAAGTTAGTATCTAAAGGATGACAACGAATTTATAGTCACAGTAAGTGCTACCATCCTTCCGTCTACCAACAAGTAATCCCCTTCATCAAGTCCCCGTAAGAGGGAAATATTAAGGAGGTGCACAACTCCCAACATCAAGATGAAGACAATTAACACATACATATAATGATGTATAACATAATAATCTCTATTTCATCTCAACCACATTCTAGGGTTTCTCTATCTCCCCAAGAACTAATGATCTACTCATACATGGAGGCAAACAACATCATGGAAATGGTAATGGAAACGATTATTGATAAATAGTTCTTGTATAGATCCAAAACTAGTGCAAGAATCACAACAAGATCTAGATGGGATGGATGGAGATGATGATGATGGTGATGTAGTGAATAATGAAGATGGAGATCAATGCCTTGGCCTCCTAGGTCTGCTTAGAGCGAAGATGGATCCCTAGGGCAAGTTTCCCCTCCATATCCCTTCTGGAGGTGAGGTTTTCGGTGATTTCTGGGTGTTCTATATGTCGTCTCTCCGATCCAATTGCAGGGGGTGAAACTATTTCAGGAGGCGGTGTCGGCGCCAACTATACGGTGGGAACTATACGGCCAATAAAGTTTTCCCTCCGTATAGTTGGTTGTTAACTCTTATGTATCCTCCAATCGCTTCAGGGTTTCTTCTGGTATTATTGGTATTTCCCAAATAAGCGATTTACGTTGTTTTTGGCTCTTTTTCACTCCAATATAACTAGTCCAAAAATTGTGTCCATCGGATCCATCATCTGTCCTGATCCTGGTGAAAATAAACATAAATGGTGCATGCGAACATCGTAAAATACCAAGATCCTACCACTACAATGCAAAATAATAATCTAAAACATGATGCAAATATGCCCTCATCAACTTCCCTAAGCTTAGACTCTTGCTTGTCCCGAGCAAGTTTAGCTTTAATGGATGTGATCCCCATATTCATGAAGCTGAGTCGATAAAATAAATGAGGAAATTGCATCATGTGATTTGTCATATATGATACATAAGTTCATGAATAGTACCTTACTCGAACCATCCAAATAATATTAGCATGCTTCCATACCTTAGTGATTAACAGTTCACAAAATATTACTCTCAACATGATGTACAAGTATTCGGTTCGACCGAATGAGTTAGTGATGTAGTCCCAAGTGTTTTAGGATTAACATATTCACTTGGGATTTAAAATCTCAAACGTATCTTTGTCTCACTACAATATAGTGGTATATGCCTATTTGCTCTTTGCACATTTGCTCTTTTTCTTTCTTTCCTTTATATATATATATATATATATATATATATGTGCTCACACTTTTGTTTAAGTGTTGTGGAAAGGATCTAGCCATACATTCCACTTCATGTAGTGGTTCCAAAGTTCAACGATCTAAATTACCAAATTCCAAGTATATATGAAGAATCTTTATAACTTGAATATTCTACCTCAAATTGTTCTCACTCTATTTGATAGCACTTTCGATTTCTACTTTGTTGACGGTCTTTATTTTTGAACTTGACTAGTTAGATAATTTCTCCTCTTGTAAATCAAACCATTGACCTATAATATATTGATCAAAATATCTTTGTATGTTCCGTTAATACCAATGGTGTGGAAGAATCCTATTGCTATCATCAAGTGCAAGTAAAATTATACTCATGCCATTCTCATATCAAATAAGACAAACTCAAACTCAATAATGCTCCATATATTATAATAAACTCAGAACTTCATAAGCGGATCGACTACTCAAGGGAATTCTAATGATGCAATATTTTCTCTAAACTCGAACTAATGTGAAACTAAAAATAATAAACTTATAAGATTGATTACAAGGTTTTAGAGATCTCCCCAAGCTTGGAATCAAGCCAGGCGGGATCAAATAACTCCTTGTCGGTACCTATTCCTCCTCCTGGGTAGGAAGAGTATTGCCTTCTTCTCCTGTGTTGCTGCCTTTAGCTATTCTTGCGAGGCGGATGCTGAGCTTGGCCATGTCATACTGGAGATTCAGAAATTTACTCTAGAGGAATTTCTTCTCATCTGTCAGCTCAAAAATATTTTTAATAAAGAAACCAACTCTACCATCGATGTCATTGACCTTTTTATCAAGGTCTTTGCTCATCATCTAGTAGGAGTCAATCCCTTCTCCAATAGTTTCAACACATGCCTTTGAAGCTTTTTCCAATTGATAGATCTTATCATGAATCTCATCTTGCTGCACCTTCTTGGGTTTAAGAGGTGGCGGACTAAGAGGAGGTTTATAATAAGATCCTATGTTGTGACGGTAAGGATTAGGGAGATACTCATCCTTGCTATTTCTCTGATCTGCTTGCCTCATCATCTCCATCCTTTGCGGGAACATGTCCTCCCAATTTGTAACACCCTCAGAATCGGCCATATGCAAGTTTTAGCGAAACTCGCCAAACCCGCATAGAAACGATTCAAAGGTGCCCACCAGGCACTTTCGTGCGGGTGGAAAACGAAGTAATAACATTACACAACAGTCCTCGATGGGACCCACAGAACAGGTATATATACAACAGCGACTCAAAGAGTCAAGAATACAGATATAATGTACAAAGATCCAAATCACCTTGAAAAGATACAGTGTCCGTCTACGGACAAGATGCAAATGGGGCTAAGAGCCCTGAAGAATAACCAATGGCGTCCATAACCCTGCCCAGGCCAAGCCGGAAGGGTAACCCTGCTAACGACGTCGATTTCAAAACCTGCTTAAACAAAAGGGGTGCCGGCAAAGGGCAAAGGAAAAAGAGGAGTCGATCGAGGCCAAGACAGCGAGGCTAGAATTGGCGGTCCTCGCCTACACAGGTATGGTGGATCAAGCGCAAGATGCACTAAACAACCTATAGAGACTCGATACAACTGGCGGCTATCGAGAGGGTGAGAAAGACCTATTCGGATCCAACTCGATACTATCATCAAACAATCCCATCTGGCTTTCCTCGACACCGCCGAGGAAGTCAACCGAGGAACTCACACAGGTTGGCTTTTATTTATTCGGTTATCGTTATGAATTACTAGTCGGTATAGATAGTCATCCCGATAAAATAAACAAGGTGGCTTTTAGTTAACCATTCCGTGTAGTTGCAACACTTACTAGTCGACATGATTAGCATGAGATAACCCCAAAACCCAGCAGTTGTTGGTACTTTTATTTAGCCATTCCGTTGTAGTGAAGCTGATTACTAGTCAAATCGGATACAAGTCAAATTATAACAATAAACTTTAGTTATAGTTGTCTATGATCAAGCACTGTGCTCCAAGTCGTCCATAACCGCGGACACGGCTTCTCGAAAAGATTTAACCCTGCAGGGGTGCACCAAAGTATCCACAGGCACTTCGACCCTTTTTGCCAGATCAGTTAACATACACCCATCGGTATGTCGGCGGGGCCTAAGTCACGACGTTCCCAGACCCAAAGCAAGTACATGGGGGCCACCCCACCAAGTCGACACCCGCAACGGAGTCGGCCGGTCTCCGAGACGGACTTAGGGTTTGGGTGGACGGCAGTGAGCGACAGCAAATCCCCAAACGGGGACTGTCGACACCGCGAAAACGTGTCCCGATCCTAAACATTACAGGTGCTATATGTCGCACAATTTAAATAAAGCAGTAAAGCATGGCATAAAACCTCAAACTAGTTTGTGGCCCCCAGTACAATACTTTGAAATCAGGTAATAATCAATGGGGGGCCCATATCTCCCCACCTGTGGTTAGCGCGCTCGATCTCGGAACAGGTGTCAAGAACTCGGGGTCCTACGGGACACAAGTGGGCGGTCGGAAACCAAATGTTATCTATCACCCACCGATGCCTCTGCTTAATTCAATTTTAGTTGTTAAACAGGAATTAAAGTGAAACAATAATTAAAGCCATGATCATCTCCAACGTCAACATGCGGCAATCCTCCAACAATTGTGGTACTTGACGACAAGCAAAACACTTGGGCAAGCGACTACGACACGCGGGTCCAACTATCTACCAAACAACAGGTAATAGGATGTGTCCCAGGCTATATATGGCTGCAAGGAATATCACGGGTACGAAAACTAGAGCATCGCAACACAGATAGCAAAGATCAACAGGAGGGAATAAATACTAGAAAAGTAAGATAGGTAGAAAGGGGGAGATGCTCGCCTGAAAACATTGTCGAAGGGTTCATCCGAAGATCGGGGCGAAGCTCACATCAACTCAACGGCCTTATCCGCGAAGAAGCAAAACACTAGAAGGAACACCGGATGCACTATTTAATACAACGGCAGAAGATCGGCATGATGCATGTATGATGCATGACATGGCAAGGTGCAATGCAATTAGGCCATATTAAGCGGAACCGGGGTCCCGACAAATAATTCGATGGTTCAAGTTATTTAAAACCCCCGCAATTTAAATGTTGTTTAACATGGCAGAAGATAGCACCGGGTTCGCTACACAAATTTAAATGAGGCCAATATAAGGCTAGATTTGCCCGCATATGGCCCCATATTTAATTATTAGGTGAATCGGCATAAGGCCCCCAAACCAACGCTATGCATGCAGGAAAGACAACTTAATATGCAACAAGTTGTATTATGTTATAAAATAGGGTTTCGGGAAGGGGTTCACACATTAGGGGTCTTGACGATCTTGGGGTTCCGGGATTCGGGGTTCGACAGGTCCGTGGTCCGTCTCGGGTCCAGGGTTCGACGGAACGTTCTCGGACTCCGGGGTCGTTCTCGGATATCGGGGTAGAACTTGGCGTTCGGGTAGACGAACTTGGCGTGGCGTAGGGGCGCATCGATCTCGCCCTGTATGGTGTTGAACTTGTCGGGGCCGCGCAGTCGATCTTGGCGTTTCCGGATGATCTTGCCGACTCCATGCGAAGGCCTTGGCGCTCTAGGTCGGTCTTCAGGGTCTCGGCCTTAAATCCGGTGGACTTGGCGTTCCGTGTCGGCGAACTTGGGAATCCCTGTCGGAGATCTTGGGGCACCAGCTTCGGTCCCATAATGGCGATCTTGGCATCCGAGGGTCTTGGCGTTCGGGCTTCAATGTCGATGACGGACTTGACACGGCGTCGACCGTGGTCAAACATCTTGGCCAAACAGATGGCGGCTTCGCGAAGACCTTGTTGATGAGGGAGTTCTTGTGGTGTCGTTTTGGGGCCTCGGAGCTGGACGATTACACGGGGAGCTTGCGTCGGTGTGGCCTTCGAGAGATCTTGGCAAGAACCCGGGACAAGCCATATACTAAACCTCACACTGAGGCGTGCTGCAAGCCAACATGGACGAACATGTGCGACCCCAGCTTGGGTTGGCTTCCTAGAACCGCCGAGAACCAGCGAGGGTAACACGACATGGTGAAGAGGTGGCGGCGGTCCGCTGCCTAGGGCCCACTGAGGGCAGACGGTGAGCGGCCGGCAACGATGAGGGCCGGGCGGGGTGTCTGGAGGCGGCGGGCAGCGGGACGGTGGCCGGGTGACGAGTGCTGGCGCGGCCGGGCGGCCTTGGCCGGAGAGGAGCTTCGGCGGCGGAGGACTCGCAGGGAGGCGGCGAGGGGGCGCGGCGGAGCCTGAGGGCCCAGCGGGAGGCACGAGAGGCGAGCCGGGCGGAGGAGGCCGGGCGCTGGGCGAGGAGGCGAGGCGGAGGAGGCCGGAGCGGGCCAGGCGGTCCGGGAGGAGGCGGGGCCAGCGTGGCCAGAGGAGGGGCAGCCGGTGGAGCTCGGGCCGCGGAGGCGAGGCGGCTCGCCGGAGAGGAGGAGGGAGAGGCGAGGGGCGGGGCGGGCGCCTGGCCGGCGGGGAGCCAGAGGCGCGGGCTGGCGATGTGGTGGAGCGTCGAGGGGGAGGAAGGGAGCGGGGGGGAGGAGAGAGAGCGTGGTGGGGCCGGAGGGTGGGGTCGGGGCGTGGGACAGGGGAGAGTGGACCAGGTCCAGGGGGAGGTTGGTCTGGGGGAGGTGGAAGCTGGGTCGGTTTTGGAGGGAGTGAGAAGAGAGAGAGAGGCCAGGGGCTGCTGAGGTGGCAGTTCCTGGTTGGGGGGATTTGGGGAGGGGCGACGTGGCGGCCTGGGATAGGTGGGGGTGAGGTGGCCAGAGGGTGTGGGTAGGGTTTTAGGTAGCTGTAGGATTTGTCTGGTGGACCGATTTAGAAATGGGGGTGGTCGTTCGGGTCGATTCGGCCCGTTCGACTGCCCCCGCTAAAAAAAATTGAACTTTTTATTTGATTTAAACGGGCCGTGTGCAAACCGATAGCGGCCAAAACAAAATATTCCGGGGACCCGGTTTTGGTGTTGAACGAAGACGAGGCGTTTGGAAAACAAAATAGGTTTTCGAAATTAGTTTTAGGCAAACAACACATGATGATGACGATGCAATGCACAAATTCAACGCGATTTTCTAGTAGTGGTTTTTGCGGGATGCCACAATTCGACACCACTAACAAAGGATCTCGCCCTCGAGATCCGCCTCATGGTACCGGAAGGAAGGTCGGCGATCTGCGTCTTCTCGCATCGTGTAGATCTTCGCGACACCACTAACAAGAGGTCGTTGATCCCGATCATCAAGAGAACACTCCGGAAAACAACGGACGAAGTTAAAGGTAAGGCCACCTCTAACTTCCATGGAAGGAGTAAAATTGCATCGATCCACTATTCAATATACCAAGCAAATGATAAGAGTAGTGGTATGGTCGCGACTCCATCCCTCACTCAAAGCATTACTATGTACACGAATAGACAGATTATGCAACCAACTCTCAGGATTCAGACTGAAGATCTCGACAAGCGAGGTGCGGATCAAGGGAGTGATGCAGACTCTGCATCGGAGCTGGCGTAGATGATGTTGTCGCGTCGGAAAACACCGGAAGGCACAAACAAGGATCAAAGGATGGTAACACCGTAGACGGATTCATCAGGCAGCTTGACCACCGGACGGCAGAACACCGTTGACAAAGGAGGAAGCGAAACCCTGAAGGTACGACGGAAAACCCAACCACGAGAGATCCTAGACTCGAAGAGAGAGAAGAGGACGGATTCAAAACACGTAGAGGTAAGAGGAGAACAGCAGAGGGGGAAGGAGTAAAATCAGACCTAATCAGAACTATCCAACCGGTTTTCCAAAAAAATAAATAGTTTTGACACTCTACTTCGGCCGTTAGCTAGGTTATCCTACAGGCTGGACTTGTGGGGTATCGCAACTGCTGAGCTCTGATACCACTCTGTAACACCCTCAGAATCGGCCCTATGCAAGTTTTAGCGAAACTCGCCAAACCCGCATAGAAACGATTCAAAGGTGCCCACCAGGCACTTCCGTGTGGGTGGAAAACGAAGTAATAACATTACACAACAGTCCTCGATGGGACCCACAGAACAGATATATATACAACAGCGACTCAAAGAGTGAAGAATACAGATATAATGTACAAAGATCCAAATCACCTTGAAAATGATACAGCGTCTGACTACGGACAAGATGCAAATGGGGCTAAGAGCCCTGAAGAATAACCAATGGCGTCCATAACCCTGCCCAGGCCAAGCCGGAAGGGTAACCCTGCTAACGACGTCGATCTCAAAACCTGCTTAAACAAAAGGGGTGCCGACAAAGGGCAAAGGAAAAAGAAGGCGTCAAGATCGAGGCCAAGACAGCGAGGCTAGAATTCGGTCCTCGCCTACAGGTATGGTGGATCAAGCGGCGGCAAAGATGCACTAAACAACCTATAGAGACTCGATACAACTGGCGACTATCAGAGAGGGGTGAGAAAGACCTATTCGGATCCAACCTGATACTATCATCAAACAATCCCATCCTGGCGTTTCCCCCTCGACACCGCTCGAGGAAGTCAACCGAGGAACTCACACAGTTGGCAGTTTTATTTATTCGGTTATCGTTACAGTAATTACTAGTCAGGTATAGATAGTCATCCTGATAAAATAAACAGTGGGCCGTTTTAGTTAACCATTCCGTTGTAGTTGCAACACTTACTAGTCAGATACAGTTAGCATGAGATAACCCCAAAACCCAGCAGTTGTTGGTACTTTTATTTAGCCATTCCGTTGTAGTGAAGCTGATTACTAGTCAAATCGGATACAAGTCAAATTATAACAATAAACTTTAGTTATAGTTGTCTATGATCAAGCACTGTGCTCCAAGTCGTCCATAACCGCGGACATGGCTTCTCGAAAAGATTTAACCCTGCAGGGGTGCACGAAAGTATCCACAGGCACTTCGACCCTTTTTGCCAGATCAGTTAACATACACCCATCGGTATGTCGGCGGGGCCTAAGTCACGACGTTCCCAGACCCAAAGCAAGTACATGGGGGCCACCCCACCAAGTCGACACCATAGGAGTCGGCGGTCTCGAGACGGACTTAGGGTTTGGGTGGACGGCGATGACAAGAAATCCCCAAACGGGATGCCGACACCGCAACGTGTCCCGTCCTAAACATTACAGGTGCTATATGTCGCACAATTTAAATAAAGCAGTAAAGCATGGCATAAAACCTCAAACTAGTTTGTGGCCCCCAGTAAAATACTTTGAAATCAGGTAATAATCAATGGGGGGCCCATATCTCCCCACCTGTGGTTAGCGCTCGATCTCTAACAGTGTCAAGAACTCGTGGTCCCAGGACACAAGTGGGATCGGAAACCAAATCTTATCTATCACCCACCGATGCCTCTGCTTAATTCAATTTTAGTTGTTAAACAGGAATTAAAGTGATACAATAATTAAAGCCATGATCATCTCCAACGTCAACATGCGGCAAACCTCCAACAATTGTGGTACTTGACGACAAGCAAAACACTTGAGCAAGCGACTACGACACGGGTCCAACTATCTACCAAACAATGTAATAGGATGTGTCCCTATATATGGCTGCAAGGAATATCACGGTACGAAAACTAGAGCATCGCAACACAGATAGCAAAGATCAACGGAGGGAATAAATACTAGAAAAGTAAGATAGGTAGAAAGGGAGATGCTGCTTTGAAAACATTGTCGAAGGGTTCATCCGAAGATCGGGGCGAAGCTCACATCAACTCAACGGCCTTATCCGCGAAGAAGCAAAACACTAGAAGGAACACCGGATGCACTATTTAATACAACGGCAGAAGATCAGCATGATGCATGTATGATGCATGACATGGCAAGGTGCAATGCAATTAGGCCATATTAAGCGGAACCGGGGTCCCGACAAATAATTCGATGGTTCAAGTTATTTAAAACCCCCGCAATTTAAATGTTGTTTAACATGGCAGAAGATAGGACCGGGTTCGCTACACAAATTTAAATGAGGCCAATATAAGGCTAGATTTGCCCGCATATGGCCCCATATTTAATTATTAGGTGAATCGGCATAAGGCCCCCAAACCAACGCTATGCATGCGGGAAAGACAACTTAATATGCAACAAGTTGTATTATGTTATAAAATAGGGTTTCGGGAAGGGGTTCACACATTAGGGGTCTTGACGATCTTGGGGTTCCGGGATTCGGGGTTCGACAGGGTCCAGGGTCCGGTCTCGGGGTCCAGGGTTCGACGGAACATTCTCGGACTCCGGGGTCGTTCTCGGATATCGGGGTAGAACTTGGCGTTCGGGTAGACGAACTTGGCGTGGCGTAGGGGCGCATCGGTCTCGCCCTGTACGGTGTTGAACTTGTCGGGGCCGCGCAGTCGATCTTGGCGTTTCCGGATGATCTTGCCGACTCCATGCGAAGGCCTTGGCGCTCTAGGTCGGTCTTCAGGGTCTCGGCCTTAAATCCGGTGGACTTGGCGTTCCGTGTCGGCGAACTTGGGAATCCCTGTCGGAGATATTGGGGCACCAGCTTCGGTCCCATAATGGCGATCTTGGCATCCGAGGGTCTTGGCGTTCGGGCTTCAATGTCGATGACGGACTTGACACGGCGTCGACCGTGGTCAAACATCTTGGCCAAACAGATGGCGGCTTCGCGAAGACCTTGTTGATGAGGGAGTTCTTGTGGTGTCGTTTTGGGGCCTCGGAGCTGGACGATTACACGGGGAGCTTGCGTCGGTGTGGCCTTCGAGAGATCTTGGCAAGAACCCGGGACAAGCCATATACTAAACATCACACAGAGCGTCTGCTGCAAGCCAACATGGACGAACATGTGCGACCCCAGCTTGGGTTGGCTTCCCTAGAACCGTCTAGAACCAGCAGGGGGTAACGCGATCTGGTGAAGAGGTGGCGGCGTCCATGGCTAGGCCTAGGGCCACCAGGACAGCTTGGCAGCAGACGGAGGGCAGGCGGCCGGTTCTGTGGCCAGCGAGGGATGGCAACGGGTGACGAGGTCTGGCGCGGCGAGGCAGCGCGGAGAGGAGCTCGGC
Source organism: Avena longiglumis (assembly GCA_030063025.1). NCBI lineage: Eukaryota > Viridiplantae > Streptophyta > Magnoliopsida > Poales > Poaceae > Avena > Avena longiglumis. The sequence continues at coordinate 541,026,179 of CP125974.1, read as the reverse complement.
TCGGCGGGCGGGACTCGCACGGGAGGCGAGGGGGCAGCGACGGAGCTCCTGAGGGGCAGCCGTGGGAGGCACGGAGGCGGCGGCTTCGGGCGGAGGAGGCCGGGCGAGAGGCTGCGAGGAGAGGAGGTGGCGGCGGAGGCTGGAGCGGGCGGGCGGTCAGTGGGAGGCGGGGCTTGTGAGGCGGCGGAGAGGAGGAGGCGGAGCTCGGGCATGGAGGCGAGCGGCTCACGGAGAGGAGGAGGAGGCGAGGCGGGCGGGCGCCTGGCGGCGAGGAGGCAGTGGTGGCGATGTGGTGGGGCCGGAGGGTGGGGTCGAGGCGTGGGACGGGGGAGGGGGGACCGGGTCCAGGGGGAGGTTGGTCTGGGGGAGGTGGAAGCTGGGTCGGTTTTGGAGGGAGTGAGAAGAGAGAGAGAGGCCAGGGGCGAGAGGTGGCGTTCTGGTTGGGATTTGGGAGGCGTGGCGGCCTGGGATAGGTGGGGGTGAGGTGGCCAGAGGGTGTGGGTAGGGTTTTAGGTAGCTGTAGGATTTGTCTGGTGGACCGATTTAGAAATGGGGGTGGTCGTTCGGGTCGATTCGGCCCGTTCGACTGCCCCCGCTAAAAACAATTGAACTTTTTATTTGATTTAAACGGGCCGTGTGCAAACCGATAGCGGCCAAAACAAAATATTCCGGGGACCCGGTTTTGGTGTTGAACGAAGACGAGGCGTTTGGAAAACAAAATAGGTTTTCGAAATTAGTTTTAGGCAAACAACACATGATGATGACGATGCAATGCACAAATTCAACGCGATTTTCTAGTAGTGGTTTTTGCGGGATGCCACACAATTCGGGAGAGGCTTGATCTCCGAGCTAGATGACGATGATGCTTCTTTTGGTTCTACTCCTTCGATCCTCTTCATGGGCTTCTCTTCCTTCTTCCTCCAGATCTTGTTGACATGGAAAGGCCACATGGCTTCGCTGCACAGATGTTGTTAGAAGGGGCTTGTATCGAGATGGCGAAGTTTTTTTTCGAGGCTGGAGGCTAAAGCTCTGCGAAAACTTAATGAAAAAGGTTAGATGAGACCAACTTTAAAAGGGGAGGTCGAAAACCCTAGCCACCGTCGTAATGAGCAACTATACGGGCGCGACCCGTATAGATCCCGCCGTATAGTTATGAACCAACTATAGATTTTTTATCTGCAGCGGTACCAACTATACGGCTGATGTCTACGCACTTCTATTCTTGTAGACAGTTGTTGGACCTCCAAGTGCAGAGATTTGTAGAACAGCAGCAAGTTTCCCTTAAGTGGATTACCCAAGGTTTATCGAACTCAGGGAGGAAGTGGTCAAAGGTATCCCTCTCAAGCAACCCTGCAATCAAGATACAAGAAGTCTCTTGTGTCCCCAACACACCCAGTACACTTGTCAGGTGTATAGGTGCACTAGTTCGACGAAGAGATAGTAAAATGCAAGTGGTAACGGTGCCAGAAAAGAGCTTGACGGTGAGGTAAAGACTAAATGCAAAAAGAAGGAAGCAAGCAAACATGCAACATATCTAGATGCAAACGATGTTTCAATGCTTAGAAACAAGGACTAGGAATCATACTTTCACTAGTGAACACTCTCATATAAATATATTCTCTTCATGATACTACCCTGAACTACTCTCCGATTGGACACTCTAATCCATGGTAGGGCTATAACATCACTCCTCAAAGTCCGCCTTCCCCATCTAGATAACCCCACACTGTCACCTTGAGCGCTAGATGGTTCCAACAAACACCACAATTTCATAGAGACAACCAACTCAAAATATACACATCACAAGTATTTATGAACTCTAGCCTAAGTGCCACCACGGCGTGCACGCTGTCACTTTCACACACGTGGGGAGAGCAGAGATCTATTAAAGCACTTGACTAGCAGAGTAGATCTACTTGATTACAAAGCTCACGATCACAATAAGATCACGCATAGAGAGAGATGAACACATAGCTACCGGTAGAGCCCTTAGCCTCGATAAAGAACTACTCCCTCCTCTTCATGGGAATCAGCAACAGCGATGGAGATGGTGGTGGAGATCGATGGAGATGGCTCCGGGGGCACTTCCCCATCCCGGCAGGGTTCCAGAACAGAGACTCCTGTCCCCCGAATCTCCCATTCGGTGGCGGCGGTGCTGCGGAGGTTTTCGTGGCTTTCTCCCAGATTATTTAGGGTTTTTTGGGTTGGAGGCTTCTTATAGGCGAAGGAGGCATGGTCGATGGAGGTGCAGGGGCCCACACACCCTATGGGCGCGACTAGGGTGGGCCCCATGCCCACCTAGGGTGTGGCCACCCTGGTGTCCTCCTCCGTCTCGTCTTCGATTTTCCATATCGTTCAGGGCAAATATGAACTTTTGCTTTTATCCCGTACAATTCCGAGAATATTCATTTTTTAGCTTTCTGAAACCAAAAACAGCAGAAAACAGGCAAGTGGCACTGTGGCTACTTGTCAATAGCTTAGTTCCAGAAAGCGTATATAAATACCTCAAAGTGTATACAAAACATAAGACAAATGATATAAAACAAGCATGGAGCATCAAAAATTATAGATACGTTTCTGACGTATCAAGCATCCCCAAGCTTAACTCTTGCTCGTCCTCGAGTAGGTAAGTGATAAAAAGAATAATTTTTGAGGTGACATTCACCATCACAATCATGATCAAACCATTTGCAAGCATTGAAAGTGGGGACCACAGTACTCTAAACATGAGCATGAACGATGAAGTTCTAACAATAAGACATAGTAACTATGCCACAACATGAAAGGATACAAACAAGGATCATGAATAACATGCATTGAAAAACGTTTGTTTGTTTCACATACAAAAAACATGGCATAGTGGCATTCAGCTTGTCCCTCATAGAGTAGCAAATAGATGCATAGGACACCTTCAAAGTTCATAAGAGTGACTAGATACAAGTAGCACAAGAACAAGTAATATCAATAATATGCATCAATGCTAAGAATGGCAACTATGCTCTCTTGATGACAACTATGTTCTCTTAATGGTGCCTAAAGGTAGAAGGCGGAGATTCAATATAATAGTGGAAGAAAGGCCCTTCATAAAGGGAAGCAGGGATTTCAAGTTTCAAAAAGAGCTTCCAAAAATTGTGGTACTTGTTAGCTTTCAGCCCTCATTGCCCCTATCATAAGCATCTTGAAGTGATTAAGTTTAGAGTGAACAAAGATGGAGTATATGCTTGACAAAGTATAAGTTGGCAATCTCGTGTCCCTTGAATACGAGGGTCGCACCGCATGCTACTCAACTTTAGTCAGTTGTAAGTTCTTGTCATAGTAAGTACATGTGTATCATAGAGAACCGCCAATGGGGTACCCCTTGCACATGGTACAAGAGCTATCCCATAACCAAAATGACAAGGCAAGCAAACAATGAGAATCTCAGCGATCTTTTTATTTACTTTGTGCATAGATTTTTATTGAGGAAGCTTCATAGAATGCTCATTATGGTGATGCTGCAAGTTTCCACCATGATTAGGCATGGCTTAGGCTAGCGGCCCAGGCGTTTCTCTAACACAAAATACATAACTCCATGGACTTACAAGCTCCCTCTTTATTTCACACCGGAGACATCCATAGACAAAAGAGCATGATATCAACTGTGTACAAAGTACAAGTGCAATGTTGAAAACGTTCCCCGTGACAGCATGGTTCTGCTAATTCCAACGTATAAGTGCAAGCATATACCACATAGATGACACAATGGTTCAAGTTTATTAGGGGCAAAGAATATAGAGTGTGCCATCAAGTTCGTGAGGGCTTTAATCACTAAGTTTTATCATAACAAAATACTTTTTAATTGGAAGATAGTTGAAAACAAGAATATACTTGGAATGGTGTAACACACCATGCATAGGAAGTTATAGTGGACACTTTGGAATAACTTGGTTTCTTGGAAGTTGGAAGCATGAGTAGAGCTTACTCATACAAGTGGAGGCTAGCAAAAGACTAGGAGCAACCAACTAAGAGGGCAAGAATGCCATAATCATGCGAGCAACAAAACATTACTAATCAAAGCATATAGTGGTACTATAAGTCGAGGACTAAATTATCATAGAGGATATGGTGACTTGTTCATAGTCATAACATGGTGTGAGCATGTGCCAAGTCAACCCAAACAAAGCATCAAAGGAGAATACCATAATACTATGATTTTGTATGCTAAAACAACGCATGATTATTTCAATGCACACTAATCAATCCCAATTGTTTGGAACAATACATGCTACAACAATAATCACTAATCATAAGGTCAAAACAACACCTAGCATGTCATGATAAAGTCTAAGTCACAGTCATGGCAAGCTCCTCTTGCACTTTGAAGCAAGAACTTTCTACTCCTTTCCAACGCCAATCAACTTATTTGAAACAACACAGCGAGAACGGGGGTCCAAACTACTTTATTCAAGCAAACTACACAACTAAGCAAAGCAAAAGAAAACTAAGATGCTCCAAGAACAACACAACCGTGCATGAAACAATAAGAACGAAGTGTCTAGAAAGACCTAAGCTTTTTATTGATGAAGAAGGGGATGCCTTGGGCATCCCCAAGCTTTGACGCTTGTACCTCTTGGATATTTCTTGGGGTGACATCGGGGTGGCATCCCCAAGCTTGAGATTTTGTTCATTCTTCATCTCATTACATCATTCTCTCTCTACACCTGAAATTTTCCTTCATACAAAACTTCACACAATCTTCATTAGCAACATTAGTGTATTCAAAAGATAATAGACCCTTGGGTTTAGCTTTATAACAGAATTTTTTTTGCTAAAAACACAAGCTACTGTAGCAACTCCTTTAAAAAACTCAATTTCCCAAAAAGAACCCAAAAGGGAATCAATAAGAAGCAAATGCAAATAATGGCAGAAATCTGTCAAAATAGACCAGCAGGTAGAAACCGATTTTTTCGAAGACCTTCTGTTGTTCAAATAAAAAAGTGTTGAGCTAATGAAAGTTATCTAACATATTGGGGGTATTTATTCATAAATTTTCAGCTCAATCCGACTTACAGATACTCCTCACGAATTTTTATGGTGGAGGACAGAAATCTGTTTTGGGACAACAACTCCCCAAATATTACTTCCCTCTCATTAGAGGTCATTCTTGGCACAAAAAGCAAAAAAAAAAGGATAAGGAGAGGTCATTACTGAAGTAATAACTTCCAAGACTCAAGGAAGCTCTTGGGTTATCTCCCAACAAGTACTTTTCTTTAACGCCTTTAAGTTAGGCACAAAAAGCAAGAAATCAAGTATTTTCAAATGAAGAAGCATTAACATCAATACTTGCAAGATCTTCAACTATGAGAGGTATCTCATACAAATGAGTTTTGGAGGATCCCTTCTCGTCTCTCTTTGGTTTACTAATTTCATCAAAAGTATTTTCAGGAACAATCCAATCAAAATTCTTTTCAAAGGCCTCATGCATCCCAACAAGCTTAAAGGGTATGGGTATCTTAAATTCCTCTCTAGGTTTAGTTTTATCAGAAGTACCCACAACATCTACACATGGGCCTAGCATATTAAAACGCTCAAAGACCTTTTGGCTTCCTTAGCAACATCATGGAACTCATTTAGTAAAGTTTCAAGAATAAATTCTCTCTTTTTAGCATTCTTTTCTTCTTTTAGTTTTAGGAACAAAATTTGCATCATGGGGTTAAGGCTAACAAACCTAGCCTCCAACATATGAACTAAAGAAGTTGCAGCAATTTCATAATTAGGGGCAAGTTCTGCTATAGATCTATCCTCAATATCCTCATGCTTGCTTACTTGATTAAAGAATTGTTCAATATTTTCTTTTCCAATTATGAAGCCACTACCTATTGAAAGGTTCTTCAGGGTGAACTTGGGGAACAACATGGTGAGCTAGAGAAAGGTGGCAACTAGAGTAGGAACTAATTTTTTTGTGTTTTTTATAAGAGAAAGCAAAGCAAACTAAACAATTATTTTCGGAGTCTTTGATAAAAATAGGCAAACAAAACCAAACAAAAGAAACGTATCAAACTAAAAACAAAGTAAAGAGAAAGGTTGAGGAGGACTCCCATTGTGAAGACGTCCTTAGCCTCCCCGGCAACAGCGCCAGAAAATAGCTTTCTGGCTTGCTGATGCCGTGGGGTAATGTGTGTGAGTGCCTTTTATCTTTCCTCCCCGGCAACGGTGCCAGAAAATAGCTTGATGTCTACGCACTTTTATTCTTGTAGACAGTTGTTGGGCCTCCAAGTGCAGAGATTTGTAGAACAACAGCAAGTTTCCCTTAAGTGGATTACCCAAGGTTTATCGAACTCAGAGAGGAAGTGGTCAAAGATATCCCTCTCAACAACCCTGCAATCAAGATACAAGAAGTCTCTTGTGTCCCCAACACACCCAATACACTTGCCAGGTTTATAGGGGCACTAGTTCGCGAAGAGATAGTAAAATGCAAGTGGTAACGGTGCCAGAAAAGAGCTTGACGGTGAGGTAAAAACTAAAGGCAAAAGGAAGGAAGCAAGCAAACATGCAACAGATCTAGATGAAAACGGTGTTTCAATGCTTAGAAACAAGGCCTAGGGATCATACTTTCACTAGTGAACACTCTCATATAAATATATTCTCTTCATGATACTACCCTGAACTACTCTCCGGTTGGACACTCTAATCCATGGTAGGTCTATAACAACACTCCTCAAAGTTTGCCTTCCCCATCTAGATAACCCCACACTGTCACCTTCAGCGCTAGATGGTTCCAACAAACACCACAATTTCATAGAGACAACCAACTCAAAATATACACATGATAAGTATTTATGAACTCTAGCCTAAGTGCCACCACGACGTGCACGCTATCACTTTCACACACATGGGGAGAGCAGAGATCTATTAAAGCACTTGAGTAGCGGAGTAGATCTACTTGATTACAAAGCTTATGATCACAATAAGATCACACATAGAGAATCTGAGATGAACACATAGCTACCGGTAGAGCCCTTAGCCTCGATAAAGAACTACTCCCTCCTCTTCATGGTAATCAGCAATGGCGATGGATATGGTGGTGGAGATCGATGGAGATGGCTCCGGGGACACTTCCCCGTCCCGGCAGGGTGCCGGAACAGAGACTTCTGTCCCCCGAATCTCCCATTCGGTGGTGGCGGCGCTGCGGAGGTTTTCGTGGCTTTCTCCCAGATTATTTAGGGTTTTTGGGTCGGAGGCTTCTTATAGGCGAAGGAGGCAAGGTCGATGGAGGTCCAGGGGCCCACACACCCTGTGGGCGCGGCCAGGGTGGGCCCCGCGCCCACCTAGGGTGTGGCCACCCTGGTGTCCTCCTCCGTCTCATCTTTGATTTTCCGTATCGTTAAGGGCAAATATGAACTTTTGCTTTTGCCCCGTCCAATTTCAAGAATATTTATTTTTTAGCTTTCTGAAACCAAAAATAGCGAAAAGCAGTAATCGGCACTATGGCATCTTGTCAATAGGTTAGTTCCAGAAAGTGTATATAAATACCTCAAAGTGTAGACAAAACATAAGACAAATGATATAAAACAAGCATGGAGCATAAAAAATTATAGATACGTTTCCGACGTATCAACGGCCGCAACTATACGGCCGAGAAATTTCTTCCCGCCATATAGTTGGTCGTTAAACCTTCTATACCTTGGCATGCAAATTTGGAGATGCAATGAATAACTGTACATCCGCAACTATACGGCTGGAAATTTAATTCCCGACGTATAGTTGGTCGTTAAGGCTACTGTACTCATCAAAATCTATATGTTTCTTTGGAAATTATTTATTAATCTAAAACTTAATGAAATACCAAATTTTATTAGAAAAATGACAGCTTAAATTTTCTACCAACATTAACATTCACTGCCGAGAATTTTATCATAACTAGATTTCTTCTATTTCACTAGAGCTTCAAGTTTTCCTTTATTCAATCACAAAATTAACTAAACTTACTTGAAAATTTAAAACTTACTAGAACCTTTATTTCACATGGGTTTTCTCCCATGAAGCGCTCTTTTATGGTCTATACCTTGAACATAGTGTTTCTCACTTTGTCTCGATTTTATCCTTCTTCTAGTTATCGTTCCTTCCATACCTCTGCTCAATCAATTTTTCTGTGGTAATTACTCGTAAGGTGATTGCACTTATATCTTCTTTTACGCGATAATGATTCAAGCGTTGTCCATTCACTACCAATGAAAGAGAGGGTGTTTTCCCCTGGAGCTTCAATACTCCCGATGCATAAGCTTCTTCAACTATATAGGGACCTTCCCACTTTGATCTGAGCTTTCCTGGAAACAACTTAAGATGAGAATTATAGAGCAAAAATTTAACTCCACTTTTAAAAACCTTATTCTCTATTTTTCTATCATGCCATCTTTTTACTTTTTCCTTAAACAATCTAGCAATTTATAATCCTCACTCCTAAACTCATCTAAAGAATGAATGTCTAATAAACATTTTTCTCCTGCCGCTTTAAGAACATAGTTTAAGTTCTTTATTGCCCAAAAGGCTCTATGTTCCAATTCTAAAGGTAGATGGCACGCCTTACCATATACCATCTTATATGATGCCATACCCATCGGATTTTTAAATGCAGTTCGGTATGCCCAAAGAGTGTCATTTGTCTTGTATGACCAATCTTTTCTTGATTTATCCACCGTCTTCTCGAGTATGGTCTTTAGTTCTCTATTAGAGAGTTCCACTTGAACACTCGTTTGAGGATGATATGGTGAAGCAACACGGTTAGTTACTCCATATTTGCAGAGAATATTTCTAAAAGTTCCTTTCATAAAATGAGAACCACCGCCAGTAATTAAAAATCTAGGAACTCCAAACCTGGGAAATATGACGTCCTTGATCATCTTCACAGAAGTAGCTGCATCTGCGTGGTTAGTTGGAATAGATTCAACCCATTTATTAACATAATCGACAATAGCACGAATATAAATGTAGCCATTTGATTGTATAAAGGGTCCGATGTAATCCATTCCCTCACATCAAATGGTTCAATTATAAGACTATAATTCATTGCCATCTCTTGTATTCTATCTATATTACCTATTTTCTGGCAAGTATACAAATATTCCACATACCTGTGTGCATATTTGAACAAGATGGGCCAATAGAATCCGGATTGAAGTACCTTTTCTGCAGTTCGCTTGCCTGCATGATGTCCTCCATACGGGCTGTCATGAAAAGCTTGAAAAATTGCATTCATTTCATGATTAGGAACACACTTATGAATCATTCTGTCAGGTCCATGACGATAAAGAAATGGATCATCCCAAAAGTATTATTTAAGATCATTAAAGAATTTCATTCTTTTATTTCTTATCATACCATGATGTATAAATTTTCCTGCAAGATAATTAGCATAATCTGCAAACCAAGGATCAACGACTTCAACATTTGCTAAGCATTCTCCCAGAAATGACTCATTTATACGTACGGGGTCGGTAATTATTCCCTCCATCCTAGAGAGATGATCTTCTACTAGATTATCCTTATCCCTCCTATCTACTATTTGCAAATCGTATTCTTGTAGTAATAACACACACCTAATCAACCCGGGCTTTGCATCCTTTTTCATAAGGAGGTGATGCAAATCTTGGTGATCTGTATGAATTATTAATTTAGAATTAATAATATAAGATCTAAATTTATCACAAGAAGCCAGGAACTCTTTCTCCGTAGTAGCATCATTTTTCTGAATCTTATTAAGAGTCCTACTAGCGTAATGAATAACATTTAAATTCTTCCTATCTCGCTGTCCTAATACAGCTCCTAAAGCATAGTCACTAGCATCACACATGATTTCAAAAGGTTCATCCCACTTTGGAGATTGCACGATAGGTGCTGAAACTAATTTGTTTTTAAGATTTTCAAAAGCTGCAATACAGTCATGGTCTAAGTAGAACGGAGTTTTTTTATCAAGAAGGTTAGTGAGAGGCATAGCTATTTTAGCAAAATCTTGTATAAAACGCTTGTAAAAACCTGCATGTCCCAGAAACATTTTTAAGTTGTTAATGTCTTGAGGTATGGGAAGATTTTATATAGCACTTATATTGGTCTTATCTATTTCTATACCTTTTTCTGAAACCTTATGTCCAAAAACTTTACCTTCTCTTTCCATGAATTGACATTGCTCCCAATTCAAAACTAAATTTGATTGTGTGCATCACTACAAAACCTTGGTTAAATTGTAGAGACAATTATCAAATGTTGTTCCACAAACAATGAAATCATTTATTAGAACTTCCATAGTCTTCTCAACAAGATCATCAAAGATTTTTAAAACACATTCTGGAAAGGTTGCAGCTGCATTACATAAGCCAAACGAAATTAATCTATAAGCATATGTACCATAAGAACATGGGAAAGTTGTTTATCTTGATCTTCCGGTTGTATAGAAATTTGAGAATAACCAGAATAACCATCAAGAAAACAAAAATAAGAATTATTGCTTAGCCTATCTAAAATTGTATCCATGAATGGTATAGGTTTGTGATTTTTCTGTGTCTCACGGTTGAGTTTTCTAAAATCGATGCACATGCGATACCCAACAATAGGTCTTATAGGGACTAGCTCACCATCCTCATTCATAGCAGCATCAAGACCCCCATGTCTTGGTATGCAATAAGCTGGGCTAACCCATTTACTATCAGAAATAGGATATATTATGCCGACATCTAATAAGCGTATAACTTATTTTCTTATTACTTCATTTTTGGATTAAGCCTTCTTTGTGTGTCAACTATAGGTACAACATCTTCAAGCATGGTAATCTTATGTGTCATAGTGGATGGATCTATTCCTTTAATATCACTTAGAGTATACCCAAATGCTTCATGATGTTTGATCAAAACTGAAATAAGTTTATTTGTTTCATATTCTGATAAATTTTTACTAATAATAGCAGGACATTTATTTTCATTATCTAAAAATTCATACCTCATATTGTCTGGAAGCCGTTTCAATTCAATTGTCGGAGGTTCTTCGTCTCCATTTCTTAATAGTTCTTCATAGTCATGTGGGTCTTGTGCTTCCGGAATGGAGTCAAGGTAATCATCCATGTCTTCTCTTTCCTCGTCATCTAGTGCCTCTTCCCAATTAACTAAGCTCCTCTCTAATTCATCTTCTAGAGTGCTGAAATGAATTGCGGATAGCTTGGCAATTGTTTTCTCTTCCTTGGTATCTTCCACTTCATATGGACTCTTCTTTAGTTGGGCGAAGTGAAATGTCATTTCCTCTTCTCTAAACATCATTGAAATAGTCTCCTTCTTATTATCAATTCAAGCTTTGGTTATAGAGACAAAAGGCCTGCCTAAAATAATAGGACAAAAAGTATCTCGAGGCTTATCAACAATATGAAAATCAATAGGGTAGATCCAATAAATACATAGACATTTCTAATAACACCTTATGGTTTTATATGAGATCTATTAGACAGTTTAATAGTGGTGTCTACCGGTTCCACATCTGGATTATTTAAATTGTAGCAAAGTTCCTCATAAAATGATGAAGGCATAATATTTATAGTGGAAATCGGCTCACAAATTCCGTATAATAAAGTTTCTCCATAATATATTGGATTCATAGCTTTAGAAGTTTCTCTACCTCGTATACCTGTGATGAAGTCTGAAGTTTCAAAGTCTAGCATAACTACTTCATTCTCCATGGTTCGTGCCTCCATAAGACCCTTAAATATAACAATATTTGCATTGGTAGCATCAGGATTCTTCTCTGGTTTCTTTGATCTTCTCCTTATATGTTCTTCCTCCCTGCGCTTTTTCTTAATATACTCTTGAATAGGTTCAGAGGAAAATTCTACCAATGATGCGTTCTCTCTTGCTTGTTTCTTTTCTTAGAGGGGTTTATAAGGTTCCCATTATGTAGGTACATAGATGCCCTACATAATTCTCAATATTTTTCTTTACCAAATAAGAATCAATACTGAGGGTTTTAATCATCGCACAAGTCTTTTCATTTGCAAGAAAGTCGTTAACACAAGCATATTCAGAAGAACTATTCATATCACTCTCCTCATTTTCATGACTTTCTGTTGTCCCCCTCATTTTCATTATTAATTCCCAGGCTTCATCATAGGTATAAGATAGAAACCTATCATTAGAAGCAGTATCTAGGCTTGTTCTATTTTTGTTATTAATCCCTCCATAGAAAGTATGAGTGATTAACCAATCAGGCAAACGGTGATGGGGGCAATTGTCTAGATAGCTTTTATACCTTAGATAGCCTTCATATAAACTCTCATCAGGATTACTTTTAAAACTGATAATAATACCTGTCATCCTGTGAGCTTTGCTTTCTAAGTAATATTTTGACAGGAAATAGATTGTCAAATCCGTCCACGTCCTTGGTACTTTTGCACAAAAGGATCTATACCAGTTGCAAAAATTATTAGAGAGTTTGTCTAAACAACTGGATTTTAACTCTATCAAGGTCACAATCATCAAATATAAAGGAACCAAAACATATTCAAAGAATTGTAAGTGTGCATATGGACTCTCTTCATTGGTTCCTGCAAGCTTCTTAGAGTTCAGTAATTCAAATAATAAGGGATGGATCTCAATACCATCAGGTTTTATGCTCTTATTAACAGTTATAAAAGCGTCCATGGGCGAGCCCATATTCCTTACTGCCTTGATGGCTCCTGGAAGCGCTTCGTCGGGAAATCCCAAGAGAAAGGTGTGATGCAGCACAGCAACAAGTCTTCCCTCAGTAAGAAACCGAGGTTATCGAACCAGTAGGAGGAAGGAAATATCTCAAAGGTGTTGCAAGCAACGTGGAAACCTGCACAACACAAACTCAAGACTTTTCCCCAACAAACAGTGAGGTTGTCAATCTCACTGGTTGCTATAACAAAGGATTAATTGTATGGTGTGGAAAGTGATGATAGTTTGCAGCAAGTAAACAATAACAGTGGAATATGTATCAATGGTAAAGATTGGACTGGGGTCCATAGTTCACTAGAGGTGTTCTCCTTAGATAAACAAACATGGCATGCTGGGTAAACAAATTACAGTAGGGCAATTGACAGGACTGAGCAAGGCATAACAATGCAATACTAGACAAAAAGATCCTATGAGATTCGATTGGGCAATACAAAAATATACATAGACCGCCATCCAACTACATCTATGACTAGAAGTCCACCTTCAGGTTATCATCCGAACCCCCTCCAGTATTAAGTTGCAAGCAACATACAACTGCTTTAAGCAAAGTGTGTAAGGTAAATAATCCACTTGTTCCATGAACAAGAGACCATTGTTTTATCCCTAGTGGCAACAGCACATCTACAACCGTAGAGATTTCTGTCACTTCCCTTGATTAAGTAGAGGCATGAACCCACTATCGAGCATAAATACCCCCTCTTGGAGTCACTAGCAACTACTTGGACAAGATAGCTACTAACAACGGAGAACATGTAAGATCAAAAAAAACACAGACATGATAGAATCAATAAGACAAAACCATTAATCAATCTGACATAGTAATTGGTGCATGTTGAACGCCCCGTTGGGAAACCCCAAGAGCAAGGTATGATGCAACACAGCAGCAAGTTTTCCCTCAGTAAGAAACTGAGGTTATCGAACCAGTAGGAGGAAGGAAACGCCTCAAAGGTGTTGCAAGCAACGTGGAAACCTTCACAACACAAACTCAAGACTTTGTCCTAACTAACAGTGAGGTTGTCAATCTCACCGGTTGCTGTAACAAATGATTAACTGTATGGTGTGGAAGGTGATGGTGGTTTGCAACAAGTAAACAGTAATAGTGGAAGATGTATCAATGGTAAAGATTGGACTAGGGTCCATAGTTCACTATAGATGCTCTCCTTAGATAAACAAACATGGCATGATGGGTAAACAAATTACAGTAGGGGAATTGACAGTAACTGAGAAAGGCATAACAATGCAATACTAGACAAAAAGATCCTATGAGATTCGATTGGGCAATACAACAATATACATAGACCACCATCCAACTGCATCTATGACTAGAAGTACACCTTCAGGTTATTATCCAAACCCCCTCCAGTATTAAGTTGCAAGCAACAGACAACTGCTTTAAGCAAAGTGTGTAAGGTAAACAATCCATTTGTTCCATGAACAAGAGACCGTTGTTTTCCCCCTAATGGCAACAACTTTGTCACTTCCCTTGGAAACTAGAGGCATGAACCCACTATAGAGCATAAATACCCCCTCTTGGAGTCACTAGCAACTACTTGGCCAAGATAGCTACTAACAACGTAGAGCATGCAAGATCACAAATAACACATACATGATAGAATCAAATAGACAAAACCATTAATCAATGTAATCTCAACATCCATCGGATCCCCGCAAAGACAACATGCATGATTACAAATAGATTAGATCTTGATCATGAACGAAGCTCACAAGATCTATACATGAAAGCACAAATGAGGAGATACAACCATCTAGCTACTACATGGACCCTTAGTCCAAGGTGGAACTACTCACGCTTCATACCGGAGGCTGGAATGATGAAGAAGAAGGCCTCCGGGATGATCTTCCCTCCGGCAAGGTGCCGGGAAGAGCTTTAGATCCCCTCGATCTAGGGACGATGGTGGCGGCGGCTATAAACGGTTTCGTGGTATTTTTATTGGGTGCCTAGGGTTTCTGCATTGGGGGCTTCTTATAGGCGAAGGGGCGAGCCAGGGGGGCCACCAGGGTAGCTGCACCCCCCAGGCGTGGGGTGGGCTCACCCTCGCGGCTAGGGGTGTGGCCCCCTAGTGAGCCTTCTCCGTCTCGTCTTCTGGCTTCATGTTGCCCACGGTAAAATATTGACTTTGGTTTTTGTCCCGTCCAATTCCGAGAATATTGATTTTATGCCTTTCTGGAACCAAAAACAGAAGAAAACAGGCAACTGGCACTGTGGAAACTTGTTAATAGGTTAGTACCAGAAAGCATATAAAAACACCTCAAAGTGTAGACAAAACAAAGCAAAGTATATACTAAACAAGCACGGAACATCAAAAATTATAGATACGTTTCTAACGTATCAAGCATCCCCAAGCTTAACTCCTGCTCATCCTCGAGTAGGTAAGTGATAAAAGAATAATTTTTGAGGTGACATGCACCATCAAAACCAAGATCAAACCATTTGCAAGCATTGAAAGCTAGGATCAAAGAACTCTAAACATGTGCATGAAAGATGGAGTTCTAACAATAAGACAAAGTAACTATGCATGCAACATGAAAGGCTACAAACAAAGATCATGAATAACATGCATTAAAAAACGTTTTTTGTTTCACATACAGAAAACATGGCATAGTGGCATTCAGTTTGTCCCTCATATAGTAGCAAATAGATGCATAAGACACCTTCAAAGTTCATAAGGGTGACTATATATACAAGTAGCACAAGAACAAGTAATATCATAATATGCATCAATCAATAAGTTTTGGCACACTGCACATAGAACTAAGAATGACAACTATGCTCTCTTAATGGTGCCTAAAGGTAGGAGGTGGAGACTCAATATAATAGTGGAAGAAGGGCCCTTCATAAAGGGAAGCAGGGATTTCAAGTCTCAAAAAGAGCTTCCAAAATTATGGTACTTGTTAGCTTTTAGCCCTCATTGCCCCTATCATAAGCATCTTGAAGTGATTAAGGTTAAAGTGAACAAATATGGAGTATATGCTTGACAAAGTATAAGTTGGCAATCTCATGTCCCTTGAATACGAGGAGCTATCCCATAACCAAAATGACAAGGCAAGCAGACAATGAGCATCTCAACGATCTTTTTATTTACTATGTGCATAGCTTTTTATTGAGGATGCTTCACATAATGCTCATTATGGTGATGCTGCAAGTTTCCACCATGATTAGGCATGGATTAGGCTAGCGGCCCAGGCGTTTCTCTAACACAAAATACATAACTCCATGGACTTACAAGCTCCCTCTTTATTTCACACCGGTGACATCCATAGACAAAAGAGCATGATATCAACTATGCACAAAGTACAAGTGCAATGTTGAAAACGTTCCCCATGACAGCATGGTTTTGCTAATTCCAACGTATAAGTGCAAGCATATACAACATAGATGACACAATGGTTCAAGTTTATTAGGGGCCAAAAATATAGAGTGTGCCATCAAGTTCGTGAGGGCTTTAATCACTAAGTTTTCTCATAACAAAATACTTTTTAATTGGAAGATAGCCGAAAACAAGAATATACTTGGAATGGTGTAACACACCATGCATAGGAATTTATAGTGGACACTTTGGAATAACTTGGTTTCTTGGGAGTTTGAAGCATGAGTAGAGCTTACTCATACAAGTGGAGGCTAGCAAAAAACTGGGAGCAACCAACTAAGAGAGCAATAATGGCCATAATCATGCAGAGCGACAAAACATTACTAATCAAAGCATAGAGTGGTACTACTAGTCAAGGACTAAATGATCATAGAGGCTATGGTGAAGTTTTCATAGTCATAACATGGTGTAAGCATGTGCGAAGTCAACCCAAACAAAGCATCAAAGGAGAATACCACAATATTATGCTTTTGTATGCTAAAACAACGCATGATTCTTTCAAGGCACATTAAGCAATCCCAATTGTTTGGAACAAAACATGATATAGCAATAATCACTAAGCATAAGGTCAAAACAACACCTAGCATGCCATGCTAAAGTCTAAGTCACAGTCAATGCAAGCTTCTCCTGCACTTTCAAGCAAGAACTTTCTACTCCTTTCCAACACCAATCAACTTATTTGAAACAACACAGCGACAAAGGGGGTCCAAACTAATTTATCCAAGCAAACTAAACAAACTAAGAAAATCAAACGAAAACTAAAACGCTCCGAGAACAACACAACAGTGCATGAAACAATAAAAACGAAGTGTCTAGAAAGACCTGAGCTTTTTATTGATGAAGAAGGGGATGCCTTGGGCATCCCCAAGATTTGACGCTTGTACCTCTTGGATATTTCTTGGGGTGACACCGGGGTGGAATCCCCAAGCTTGAGCTTTTGTCCATTATTCATCTTATTACATCATTATCTCTCTACACCTGAAATTTTTACTTCATACAAAATTTCACACAATCTTCATTAGCAACATTAGTGTATTCAAAAGATAATAGACCTTTGGGTTTAGCTTTGGAACAACAAAACTTTTCACTAAAACACAAGCTACTGTAGAAACTCCTTCAAAAATCTCAATTCCCCAAAAGAGAACTCAAAAAGGAATCAATAAGAAGCAAATACAAATAATAGCAGAAATCTGTCAAAACAGACCAGCAGGTATAAACCTATTTTTTTAGAAAATCTTTTTTACTCAAATCAAAAAGTGTTGAACTAACGAAAGTTAGCTAACATACTGAGGGATATATTAGTAAATTTTCAGCTCAATACGACTTATAGAGACTCCTCGCGATTTTTTATGGTGGAGGACAGAAATCTGTTTCGGGACAGCAACTCCCCAAATCTTACTTCCTCTCAATAGAGGTCATTCTTTGCACAAAAACAAACAAAAAGTATAAGGAGAGGTCATTACTGAAGTAATAACTTCCAAGACTCAAGAAAACTTTTGGGTTATCTCCCAACAAGTACTTTTCTTTAATGCCTTTAAGTTAGGCTTGATAGTTTGAGAAGATGCTCACATACGAAATATGAATCAGAGTAAAAGAGAGCATCAAGATGCAAATTCAAAACACAAAGATAAGACCTACAGATATCATCTGATGGCCTGGCAACGCACACGACTGCGCTCTGCTAGTAAAAACCCGTGCTAACAGGTGCGATGAAAAATCCCGACGGACGCGTTGGGTGCATCAATTAAAATCACTGGAATTCCACTCCTGTAAGTCCTCCGCGGCCTGAGTCGAATTACGCCAGCATATGTTCCAGTTTCGAGTTGAGGGACTCGAACCTGAAGAAGATCGTGTTGTTTCGTCCTAAGACAATTAACTGACCCTGATCTGTCGGGTGAGTCAGGCACACGCATCAACAATCCCTACACACATACTATTAATACATAGTTGCACCCGAAGGATTGAAGAGTCCTCAGCCGAATCTACGATTCGACTGATCACTCGGGGGCTACTGACATGGTTATACCCTACGGGTACGTGACCTCAACATACCTAGTCCAGCCCAAGGAAGGCCCACGGTGGACGTACGCCGGCCCATGAAGATTTTTGGGTGGCCAAGGCCCATGACGCCTTCGGATCCTTGGAGAGCAAGACTAGAGTAGATAGGAAATTCAAAGGGGTAAAACCCTAGAACTTGTAACCGACTAGGACTATGCCCGGGACCTGCCTAAGTCTATATAAAGGCCAGGAGGGCACGACCTAGATCTCTCGACTCATACTTTCGCATACACACCTCCACGCCAGATCGAATCTGCGCACCCCTGTAACCTTCGGTTCCGCCGTAATCAAGAGCAGACAAGCAGGAGTAGGGTTTTCCCTCCGGGGGCCTGAACCTGGGTAAATCTTGTGTCCCCTGGTTGCTTGTCTGTTAGCCGTTCCACGATCTCTAGCATCCCCGTCTTCTCCAAAACCCAAGTCCATAACAATGGGCATTGACGAGTCGAAACCTCGTCAATTGGCGCCGTCTGTGGGAATCGGGGCTGCTGATTGTGCGGTCGTGACGGTCCCGACCCGATCGATCTACAACTCTGCGGCAACGGAGAGTCACCTCCTCTTCGGCGCTTTCGACTTCACCGCCCACTCGCCAGCCACCATGAAGGACTTCGAGCCCATAGGCGACGGACTCGAAATCTTGTTCGGGAGCTTCGCTGGGGTGGCAACCGCACCTCCGCCTCGACGGGTGCCCCTACCATCAATCAGGCCCGCTTCATGATCCCCACACCCCGTGCTACGCACAACATCATCAGCAGATGATTCCTATGACAGCAGCAGCTGCAACTCCGATCTGTGCGATCCGCCATCAGATGTAGGGACCTACGGTTCCGGATCTGAAAGCTGCGGCAGCAGCGGACCGATCTACAAACGCTACCAATGCGCCGCAGTCATCCAGGAACAACAAACGCCTAACCCGCCGCCCAACACGAACCCCAACCCGCAGGACAGAAACGGCGGAAACGGCGGGAACAGAAGAAGCCAGTCCCCCCACCCGACGAGGAAAACAACAGCCACGTCATCCAACTTAGCAAATAAGGATGGGTCTAGGCACGCCGCGCCGTAGCAGGCGACATAGTCCTGCCTGCAGACGCCTCACGTGAACTACTCATGGCATACCACTTCCTCCTCATCGAGGAGCACAAGAAGCAAGTCAAGATGCAGGAAATACTTGACAAACACAAGCAAGCGAGTCCTCTGACGAGCCAAGGCTGCTCTCCATGGCCCCCGCTAGCACAAATGTAAACCAGGGAAACAAGCACCACTCTCGGGTGGAGAACATGGATCCCAAGGAGCGCCGTGATGTGACCCGAACTCTCCACACATCGTTCATGGAGATGGATGCCGACGGCAACATCATCCCGAAGACACCGCAAGCTGCGATCATCGCAGCCACTGCGTATCTCGCGGCCCACCAACCTCGTCACCAGGATAGAAAGTTCAAGAGTCAAGAGAAGCGAGTTCAAGATAGGAACAAGAGGATTCGAGACATGACTGCAGAACTAGAGGCCAAGGACTTCGAGCTTGAGCATCAGCAGACTGTGATTGAGAGACTTCGTTCACAGAAGAGGGCTCTCAAAGCCAAGGTAGAGACCTTGACCACCAATGTCGGGGAGTAGAAGACCGCTATGGAGAATGCAGGTCTTACACTTGTCGACAAGGAGGTTGATGCAGAGGAGTAGTGATGACTACTCATATACCATTTATTTATCATGCCTTTGATTATTGAGTCGCAATGACCATCCAACATGTGGATGGCTTGCTATTGGTGTGTTTACTTTGCAAACTTGTTGTCTATGTTGTTGAACTTTTTATTATTATGATGCATGATTGGTGATTGTTTATGTGATGTATTGTGCATGTTAGCATCTATGGGTATCTCATTCTTATCTCCATTGAACAACCACAGATGCCTCCCCGACGTGCCAATCCCAACCCCAATAACAACAACATCACTCCTGAGATGCATCAAATGATGACAGCTCAGACTCAGCTGATGCAAATGATGACTACTTTCATCCAGAATCAGAACAACAACAACAACAACAATAATAATAATAATAATAATAATAATAATAATAATAACAACAACAACAACAACAACAATCGGAATAACCCACCGGGTTTTGACATGCTTACCAGGTTCTTAAGACTGAGGCCAGCAAAGTTCTCAGGAACTACTGATCCTATGGTGGACAATGATTGGCTGCGCTCTGTGAACAAGGACTTGGTAACTGTTGGTTGTACTGATGAAGAGAAAGTCAGATTTGCAGCTCACTTGTTGGAAGGACCAGCAGCCACTTGGTGGGATAACTTCCAGATCACCACTCCCATTGAGGATGTGACATGGTCTATCTTTGAAGATGGTTTCCGTACTGCTCACATCTCATCCGGAGTGATGAGTTTGAAGAAGAAAGAGTTCCATAACTTGAAACAGCGCCACCGCAGCGTGGCTGAATATATTGAGGAGTTCAACAATCTGGCGCGATATGCACCGGATGAAGTTGACACTGATGCTAAGAGGAAGGAAAAGTTCCTTGAAGGGTTGAATGATGAATTTAACCTGCAGTTAGTTGTGGCCTATGTTCCCACATACCATTCTCTTTGTGACAAGGCTGCTATTTTGGAGAGCAAAATGAAACAAGTTGAAAGCAGGAAGAGAAAGCACTCTGACAAGCACAGCTCGGGATCGTCTCACAAGCGTTCCCATTATGATGACAGTGGGAGTTCTGGATCCCACAAGCATGGGAAGTTAAACAAGCACCAGAACCACAACCGTTATCATGACAACAAGCACCACCGTAGTCATGACAACGATAAGTACAAGAATCACAAAGGTGGATATAAGAGCCACCACAGTGGAAGTGGAAGTGGCAGTGGAAGCCAGCCTGTCAAGAAAGATCTTAGTCAGGTTGAGTGTTTCAAGTGCAAGAAGATGGGGCATTATGCAAATGAATGCCCAGAAAAGAAAGTTGAAGTACCCAACAAGCCCAACCCTTTCCAGAAGGGGCAAGTGAACCACATCAATGTGGAAGAGATCTATGAGGAACCCGATCTTGTTGGTAAGTTCAAACTCAATTGCTCCAACATTTGTTCTCTTTGATACCGGGTGCATCTCATTCATTCATATCAAGATCATTTGTTGAAAGAAATGAACTACCGGTAGAAACTATTGGGTGCCCTATAAAAGTAAGTTCTCCTGGCGGAGAAATGATAGTGAACTCATGATGTCATGATATAGTCATAGAGTTTGGGAAGTATAAGTTTCCCGTTAATCTGATAATCCTAAATTCCCAAGGATTGGATGTCATTTTGGGAATGGACTGGATGACTAAGCACAAGGGAGTGCTAGATTGCGCCAACCATACTGTCTCACTCACAACTCCAGAAAACAAAAGCATCAGATTCAAGACCAACTTTGAGGCAAAAAGGAGTAATCTAAATTCTCTTAAGGGGGTTAGCATAGACAGTGTGCCTATTGTGTGTGAATATCCAGATGTGTTTCCAGAAGAATTACCAGGAATGCCACCAGATAGAGATGTGGAATTTCTCATTGACTTGCTACTAGGATCTGGACAAATAGCAAAGAGATCGTACAAGATGTCAGTTGATGAGTTGAAAGAACTCAAGAAGCAACTTGGAGAACAGTTGCAGAAAGTTTTGATCCAACCAAGTTCTTCATATTGGGGAGCACCAGTTTTGTTTGTGGAAAAGAAAGATAGAAGTCAAAGGTTATGCATAGATTACCGTTCACTCAATGAGGTGACTATCAAGAACAAATACCCTTTGCCAAGAATCAATGATTTGTTGATCAGTTAGAAGGAGCTTGTGTGTTCTCAAAGATTGATGTCCGGTCAAAGTTATTTCCACTCAAGATAAGGGAACAAGACATACCTAAGACTTTTCACCACGACGTATGGATTGTATGAGTATACCATGATGCCATTTGGTTTGACCAATGCACCAGCATACTTCATGAATATGATGAACAAAGTGTTCATGGAATTCCTTGATAAGTTTGTTGTCGTTTTCATCGATGACATTTTGATTTACTCCAAGAGCAATGAAGAACATGAAGGACATTTACGTTTGATACTTGAGAAGCTTAGAGAGCATAAGCTGTATGCCAAGTTCAGCAAGTGTGAATTTTGGTTAAATGAAGTTGGTTTTCTTGGACACGTTGTGTCAGGAGATGGTGTAGCAGTTGATCCTGCTAAAGTTCCAGCTATAACTGAATGGGAATCTCTTAAGTCAGTAAAAGAGGTTCGTAGTTTTCTTGGCTTAGCAGGATACTACCGAAGGTTTATTGAGAATTTCTCCAAGGTAGAAAAACCCATGACAGAATTGCTAAAGAAAGATAAGAAATTTGCTTGGTCTGAAGGTTGTGAACTCAGTTTCCAAGAATTGAAGAAGAGACTAGTGACAGCACCAGTCTTATGTTTGCCAAATTTGGAGAAAGATATCCAAGTATATTGTGATGCATCTCATCATGGATTAGGTGCGGTACTTATGCAAGAAGGGAAAGTTGTGGCTTATGCCTCGAGACAACTCAAAACTCATGAGGTAAATTACCCTACTCATGATTTAGAGTTAGCCTCTGTTGTCCATGCACTCAAAACATGGAGACATTATCTTTTGGGAAAGCGTTGTGAAGTGTTCACAGATCACAAGAGTTTGAAGTATATTTTCACCCAGAAAGAAAATTAACATGAGACAAAGAAGATGGCTAGAACTCATCAAGGACTATGACTTGAGTTTGCAATACCACCCCGGTAAAGCAAATGTTGTAGCGGATGCTCTAAGACGTAAGGTTTTTGTGAATGGCCTTACTAAGGGAGAATTGCCAGATGATCTGTGTGCCCAATTTAGAGATCTCAGATTGGAGATTGTGCCTGAGGGATATATCATGTCTTTGGATGTTCAACCCACCTTGTTGGACAAGATCAAAGAAGCCCAAAAGGCAGATAAGGAAATTGAAGAGATTAAGGAAAAGATTGGCAAGGGAAAAGCCAAAGGATTCCATGAAGACGAACAGGGTACTTTATGGCATGGAAAACGTATCTGTGTTCCACAAGATCCGAGCTTGTAAACTGATATTACAAGAAGCACACAATTCACCGTATTCCATTCATCCGGGTAACACCAAAATGTACATGGATATGAAGGAAAGATTTTGGTGGAATAATCTCAAGAAGGACATCGCCGAACATATTGCTTTGTGTGATGTATGTAGTAGAGTGAAAGCGGAACATCAGAAACCAGCAGGATTGTTGTAACCACTACCTATTCCTGATTGGAAATGGGACAAGATTGGTATGGATTTCATCACCGGATTGCCAAGGACCAGGTCAGGATATGATTCCATTTGGGTAGTGGTGGATCGCCTAAATAAAGTGGCTCATTTTATACCCGTGAAGACAACTTACACAAGTGCTAAGTTAGCCAAGATCTATATGAGTAGAATTGTATGTCTACATGGAGTACCCAAGAGTATTGTGTCTGATAGGGGAACTCAATTCACTTCTCATTTTTGGAGGCAGCTACATGAGTCATTGGGAACGAGGTTGGAATTCAGCACTGCTTTTCATCCTCAAACTGATGGACAAACAGAAAGGACCAATCAGATTCTTGAAGATATGTTGAGAGCATGTGCTCTAGACTATGGAGCCAGTTGGGATGAAAGTCTGCCATATGCAGAATTTTCTTACAATAACAGCTATCAAGCCAGTATTGAGATGGCACCATTTGAGTTTCTCTATGGGAGAAAGTGTGCCACCCCATTGCTATGGAATGGTGTGGGAGAAAGAAGTTTGTTCGGACCAGAACTAATCAAAGAGGCTGAAGAGAAAGTCAAGCTAGTCAAAGACAGATTGAAGATAGCACAGTCCCGACAAAAGAGCTACGCAGATCCTAAGCGTAGAGAAGTCACCTATGAAGTAGGTGATAGGGCTTATCTTAGAGTGTCACCACTTCGTGGAGTGAAGAGGTTTGGTGTCAAAGGTAAATTGGCCCCAAGATATGTTGGACCATTCAAGATTCTGAGTCGTAAAGGAGAAGTAGCTTATGATATTGAATTTCCAGAGTCTTTGTCAGCTGTTCATAATGTGTTTCATGTGAGTCATCTTAAGAAATGTCATCCAGAAATGGAAGAGACTTCTTTGAAAGATACTATACCTTTGGAAGAGGTCCAATTGGAAAGTGATCTCACTTATGAGGAGAAGCCTATCAAGATTCTTGAGACTGCAGAAAGAGTTACTCGGACTAAGACTATCAAATTCTGCAAAGTTCAATGGAACCATCATTCCGAAGAAGAAGCAACATGGGAAAGAGAAGATGATCTTCCGAAAGACCACCCTCACCTATTTGCTAGCCAATCCGAATGTCGAGGGCGAGATTCACCTTAAGGTGGTTAGATTTGTAACATCCCTAAAATCATGTTTCAAAACTCATGCAAATCATCCATGCATCCATGATCATTTAGGGTTCCATTTTCAAAACCATTTCAAAAACATGAGCAAATATTGCTCATTATTTTATGTGAGTATGCTCTAGCCTTGGTGCTACTTTCTAATGAGAAGAGTACTTGTTTTGTTCAGTAGTGTTTTGAATTCAAACTTAAGTACTATCCAAAGCTTGAGCAAAGTTTCAAAACAAAGTATGAAATAAAACCAAATTTATGCCTATTTTTATATCTCATAAAGGCTTGGTTTTATTTTATTTTTCAAATGGCCCAAGTATGTTTGAGTAAACAGAAGTGTTTGACACTTATTTGAGTACAATTTCACTGTACAAAAATCCAGAGAAGGTTTGAAATCAAACTGATTTGAAATAGAGTTTGAAAACCATTTCTAGAAAATCAAACAGAAAAAGAAAAGAAGTAAAGAGGAAAAAAAGCAAAGCCAACTGCCCAACCCAAATTAACTCGACCAGCATTTAGCCCAAAGAACCACCTCCCTCACAAACGCTTTTCACTTTCACGCACCCACAGAGTCACTGACCGTCTGGGCCCATCCCCTCTTCCTTTCTCTCGCTGACAACCGCGGCCCACATGGCAGTCGTCGTCTCCACCCCCAGCGACCAGTTCATCCCCAAATTACGCCGGGCGTTTCCTGTTTGAATTCGCGGCTTCAATTCATGATTAATGCTCGAGTAAATCTCGCTCGCGTCCTTTCTACTTAAAACCCCTCTGCCCCCTCTCCATTTTTCCCCAAACCCCAAACACAGAGCGCCCCCAGGCTGCGAGAATTCCTCGTCGCGACCTCGCTGCTCCGACGAACCGCAGCCTCATTCCGACAACCCCGACCACCCCTCTACTCCTGGTTCACACGAGCAGGCTCCACTTCACCTTGCGCAGCTCCCAGTACCACTAGCTCGCCCGCGCGTGACCCAGAGCGTCGGCAACACCATCGACTGAGCGCCACCGTCTTCGGCTTCAACTCCGACGACCTCCAGTGGTAATTTCCGACTACCCCTTTTCCTCTCGTTGACACCCGCGTGACTAGCATCGTCTTGCGCATCTAACCCACCCTTTCTTTTGCCTTGGCATGATCTGCATCCTCGTCAACGTCGACGAACAGAAGCATCCGTCGCCAGGGACTTCTCCGACGAGCAATCCGCGACGATTCCGAGCGCCCCTTCGCCAACCGAGCACATGTTGAGCATCTCGTCGTCACGTCGATTCTGGTGAGCATCCTCCCACCGCCCCGCGCGACCTAGTTCGCCGGTTCCGCCGCTGACAGAGCGCGCCGCCACTTGTTGGTCAGTGGGTCGTTCGATTTAGATCCAGTGGACGCGATAGATCCTAGCCGAAGGGGTAAGTAGCGATCTGTGCCGCACGTTTTAGTTAGATCCAACAGTTCGCAGACGCGATCCAGCGCGAAGCGGTACCAGCCAATCAGATGTCGCCGCGTGTCTGTGAGTTAGGTTTAAAATCATAAATTTGATCTATTTGATGTTAAAACTTGTTTAAATCATAACTTTTGAATGCCATGTCCAAATTTGACAAATTTTATATCAATGGAATTAGGAGAGAAAATCCTTTACAACTATGAAATGTGTTTAATGTTTTGCCTCTGTTAAAATGGTTGTTTTTACAGAAACATGTGTAGGCCTATTTTGTGTATATTAATTATTTGAAAAATGTTTTAATGTTCAAATAAAGTTTATTTAGCTTGTTTTGAATTTTTTTATGATTCAGTACCAAGCACTTGTCTTGTTTGTTGTAGAAATCATCACATGGCATTATGCATGCATCCATATATTTTTGCTTGTATTTATTTTGTATGTCATTTTGGTGCTATTATTTTATGTGTAGATTTTGGTGTAGATAGTGATTGTGATTGTGAGGATTGTAGCTACTCTCCAAACTACCAAGGCAAGTGGTGCTTCATGATTTATTCCTATGTTTTCACTTATGCATTAGAAATATTTTGCTAGACATGCATGGATATTTTGTCTATATGCTATGCTTGGGAAATCCTAGTAGTTGTAGAATTGCTAGAAATTTCTAAGTTAAGATGCTATCTATGCCATGCTTAGCCTAGCTAGTAGCAACCAAGGGTGGTTAAATATTCATGCTATGATAAAATATTTCTAAGTCTTTGGACTTGTGTTTTGCTTAATAAAACAACTAAGTGAATGAAACACCTGGGTGGAATGGAAGGAATGGTTTATGTTGAGTGGTTACACAAGGCCCATTTCTATGGTTTACCTTGTGTATCTCACTTGTGGAAAGCCACCCGGGAACAAAGGGATTTGAGAGGCCAAATGTTAAGAAGCTTCTAGTGCAGCCACTTGGCAATATGGGCTCTGCCTGGATCACATAGGTTGCAATAACTTAGCCATTTGGACAGTTAGTGGTAGTGGGATGATAGGTTGGAACGCGTCCATTTGGTCTAAGGGAAGGCTTCTGAAAGGTCCTGTCTTGGTGAAAATCAAGTCTTGTGGGGAAAGTGCACAACCTCTGCAGATGGAAGAATCTAAGTACTTAGCCATGTCCCTGGTATTGGACAACTTGAGCATCAAGACATGGAAGCTATCAAGAATCTCCTCATCCCAATCTCCTCATCCCAACATGTTGAACAAGGGTGAAGGACCCCAATGTCTATTGGTGGTTCCTTGGGAAAAGTTTTGTCAAAGAAAAACTTAGTGTTTTCAACTGATAGGTAAAACCTATTTTGAGCAAAGCAAGCCTAAGCTACACTTAGCCAAAATGCATATAGTAACTAGCCTACCAATATTCTACTAAGGTATCACTTGCCAATACTATTCCAATGTATTGACCCGCTGTGGCTGTAACTTGTGATGTTGCAGGTTATTCTGATGATGATTAGGAGTCATGAGTCTACACTCAACATGCTTGCCTGTGGCACATGAAGATGAAGACTTATTTATATTTTTACATATTTAAACTCTTGTATTAGGCTTGTGGCCATGGAGTTGTAAAAGACTATGTTTGTCTCTGGAATGACTTGTAATAATGACCTTGTTTCTGTGTACTTCATCTTAAACTATGGATGCTAGCAATGATCCAGGGACTAGCATTGCAATCACAGGGATCCTTACCTTTATAAAGGGAGGGATCTTACAGATGGTATTAGAGCACTGTGTTGCCTATAGGATTATGACCCTAGGATTGGAAACCACTAAGGAAAAAATTTCAAAAACTTCCACACTTGTCTTTTGTTCTCGTAAAATTTTCTAATCTTCCTTCTCATCTCTATTTGTAGATGAACTCCATCAATGAAGCCGTGAGGAAGGGACAAATCATGAATATGACTTTGGAGTGTGAGACAAAATTCCCCAAGGCTCTCAAGGATCTCATGGTTGCCATGGGAATACATGGTGCAACTGTGTACAAAGGTTTTCCTGTGTTGGATGAAGTAGATTCTACATTGTTAGAGCAACAAGGCACGAAATGTAATTCATCACGAGATATAGCATGATTGTGAGAAGATGAATTACAAGGACTAGCACATGGCAATATAACATTTGGAGTAGATCTAGTGCTAATGTCCACATGAGGCCCACTAGATGTTACTGTAAGGTTCCCAACCTTTAATAAGGTAGAGATCCCTGTGTTTACAATGCTAGTCCCTGGATCAATAGCCAGCAACCACAGTTAAGATGCAATATCAAGAAACAAAGGTCATAATACAACTTTATAACCAAGAATAACATAATTTATTACATCTTACATAGCTCATTTGGCTATCTCATTACAATGCAGCAGAATTTAACAATAGCATGGGGTCCTTCATCTTCAAAGTGCCACAGGCATATGTTGGTTGTAGACTTGTAATCCTAATCATTAAACTTCACTAATATCAAACAAACCTGCAACATAACAAGTTACAGCCACAAGGGTCAATACATTTGAATTATATTGGCAAGTGATACTATGGTAGTATAGTGGAGTCTATCATCTATATGCATTTGGCTAAGTGGAGCTTAGGCTTGCTTTGCTCAAAATAGATTTTCCTTATCATTTGAAAACACTAAGTTTTTGCTTGACAAAATCTTTCCAAGGCATCTCCCAATAGAAATTGGTGATCCTTCAATCCCTTGTTCACCCACAAGATTTTAACTTAGAAATTGGGATGAGGAGATTCTTGATAGCTTCCATGTCTTGATGCTCAAATTGTCCTTTGCCAGGGACATGGCTAAGTACTTAGATTTTACACTCTGCAGAGGTGGTGCACTTTCCCCACAAGACTTGGTTTCACCAAGACAAGATCTTTCAGAAGCCTTCCCTTAGACCAGAATGGACGCGTTCCAACCTATCATTCCCCTACCACCAACTGTCCATTTGGCTAAGTTATTGCAACCTATATGTTCCAGGCAGAGCCCATAATGCCAAGTGGCTGCACTTGAAGCTTCTCAACATTTGACATCTCAAATCTCTTTGTTCCTGGGTGGCCATCCACAAGTGTGATACACCAGGGTAGTCCATTGAAATGGGCCCCGAGTAACCACTCAACACAAACCAATCCTTCCATTCCACCCAGGTGATTCATTTACTTAGTTGTTTTATTAATCAAAACACAAGTCCTCAGACTTAGAAATATTTCCATAGTATGAATATATATTCCACCCTTATTTTCTACTAGCTAAGCTAAGCATGGTAGTAGTAGGAATCTTAACTTAGGAAATTCTACTAAGGTTTCATCTACTAGGATTTCCCATAGCATAGTTTATACGTAGCAAAAATTCCATGCAAGTCCTACTTAGAAATATCACTAATGCATAGTGAAAATAATGGGACAAAAGTATGAAGCATCACTTGCCTTTTTATCGTTGATGATCGTACACTTCTCACAATCATACACATTGCACTCCGTGTAATCTAAACGATAAATACATACACCATAATAAATAACCAATCCAAGAGCCAAATAACATGCAAATGAACACATAGCATGAACAACCAACATACAAACCTATTAAGATTATCTATATTATTTCATTGTCGGTTAATGTTCTTTATATGGTTTACCATGCAAGATAATTTATGTCATATGTTTTCAGCGTTTCTACAAGTTGCAAGGATTTTAGATATATCTTATTTGATAAATTTGGATGAGCCAATCAAAAGTGGTGAATTTTAGAAGATTGCTGAATTCATATACTTTTAAATTTATTCTATAGTTTAAGTTTGGTCACAACCCAGCCAACTGAGGCCACTTCCGGCACATACATACGCAGCCGTTAGATCTTGGGTGAAAGACAATTTGAATCGTTAATTGAGGCGAATAAGCCCGATTTATTGATTTTATTTCGGACAGGGAGACGTGAGTCTTATGAGGCTGTCTAAGTGACGAGAGTACTAGGACGATCAACAAAGTGTAAGGACCATGCAGGCAAGCAAAAGCATGCACGGTCCATGCTCCACTTATATAGCAATTAGCATTTATTTTAGTTTGTAGCCCGCAACATTAGTAAGCATGCGACAAATCACAAAATTATGCTGGTTGATTATAGTGCATTGCGGTCAGCCATTCTTCTATACTTGGCAGCTAGGAATATTTTTTTGGATCAAAAGGTATACGTGCGAAAGGGTACTAGTATGTGAGCATTATATTGATTGATTTGATTTCCTAGTTTAGATAATTTTGGGATCTGATGCTAATGGACAGAGGACGTGATTTGTGACATTTATCTGAAAGATTCAACTTAAAATGATTTATAAAATTAGTGTTATGGATGAGATAATCAGTTAGCCATATTTGATTTTGATTGATTTAAACTTGTCTAAAAATAAAGTTTTATGATTCCATCGGGTTATATATTTATTACACATTCCCTGGGATATAAAGTTTACAAAATTTGGATGCACAGAACCAGTTATGATTTTTGGAAGTTTATAGTCTATCGTAGACAGAAATCTGAAAATAATAAAAAGATATGACCCGATAGCATAATAAGATTAGCATGTATCCTCAGCTATGAGATCTTTTACGTCTATTGGATGAAGGTTGGACAGCTGAAAAGAAAATACAGTAGCAGCTCATCAGGTTGAGTCGTTGAGAGCAGCGCACGCGGCGACTCTCGGCTAGCTGTGTCATTGGCCTCGATATAATAGTCTTCGGGCTTGGAGATACTCCTCACAGCACAGCTCATTCGACGGCATCCTTGGCGCACTTCGACGAGACTCCTCATGATAGTCACGCTCGCTTCCGGGCACGACGACGGCTTGGCTTCGGCGGCCGCACGACAAACAAACATGAGAATACACAAGAACATGTCCATGAGGTAGGCGGCGGTGATTGGAGTCCTCGGATAGAAAGAATAGGGCTAGAGGTTCACATATGCAACATACCGGTCCGATGAACTCGCCAAGATCTTGATTAAAACGTCGACCACATAAATTGTTATAAAGCTTCTGTGAGAAAAATTTGAGAACAAAAGTTGAAAAAGAGAAGAGGCACGAAGTGACGTGCTCCGTTTTATTTGGTATGGCCTTAGAAAGGAGATTAGGAAAGCTATGCCAATTAATAATATTCTGGTCACGAGATTGAATTGAGAAATTAAGACGTTAAAGTGGAAAATTAAAAGTCTGAATTGAACCTGCATTAAATTCCTAACAATTTTCCTGTTGATGGCGAAACGTTTCTGAGTCTTGAATGCCATAAAATGGAAGGGGAAAAAATGAGTCCATGAGTGTAACGTACAAGCTCCAGTCTAAACATAAACAAGGAAGACAATCGATCTTTTTGTATGTTCGGTCTATATGTGCCAAGAATGCGGCCCAAGAAAAAGGTGAAAGCAGGAAACGGAGAAAAAAATATGGGAAGAAAGAGGGTTGTTCGGTTGGGCTGGATTTGGACCGAATTGACTGAATCGGCCAAGTTGGTTTATTTTTTTTATTCTTTTCGTTTTTATTTTCTAGTTTTAATTTATTTTTTCAAATTTATTCAAAATTTTACCAAACCTTTTCAGAAAATTTTATATAAAATATAAGTTGATATTTTATGCCAATTAGAGTATTTGTAATATATATTTTTAAAGTCTAATTCATTTAGAAATTGAGCATGTCACGTTGGCCTATACAGTATATTTTCTTAATTCTTGTTTATTTCATATCTTTTGATTTAGAGCTCCAAAAAAAGATCAAACAAGTTTGTAAAGTTTTATAAAATATTTATTTATTATTATATATCATTTAAGTATACTTTTGTTTCATTCAATTATGGATTTCGTCCATGGCCTAAATTAACTTTGGGAATATTTTCTTATTTCTTTTTATCTTATATTGTTCACAATTTTTATCTAGGGACCCAAATAAGGTGAAATCAATTTGTTACTTACCTTTATATCACTTTAGAAATGACTTTTCTCAAAATTAATTATATGGAACGTAGCCATAGATATGAATTGAAATTGATGTGATGATTTTCTTATTTTGCTTTAGGTTTTGGGTATGTTTCTTTTCCATTGGTTTAAAATGCAAGTTCTTAATGATGATGATGCATGCCATGCATTTGAAATTTTGAAATCTTGTTTGTCACTTTCTCATTCAAAATTGTTTTAAGTAAGGTTTTGATGTTTCTAATTAGAAGCAAAAAAGTTTCTTTTCTCTCTAAATTTCATCCTTTATTTATTTTGTTTGTTTATTTTTCACATTTCAAAATTTAGATAAATTTGGGATGTGACATGTTACCACCCTTAAAAGGAATCTCGTCCCGATATTCAAGAAGGCTAGAAAGACTATGTTGGGTTTCAGGACAACAGGGTACTACCACCCTTAAAAGAATTTGACTAGATTGAATCTGGAGAATTTACTTTGGCTTCAGTCTTGGTGGTTATTGTACCTTCGGGGTTACCATTGGGAGATTGGAAAATTCCATCCTTGACTTTTGATATGTTGAACTACAATATATATGTGGCATTGGGCAGGGACATGATCAATTCCTTCACATAGGAAACAAGTAACCTGAGATGTGGGGCATTCTCTAGAAGGATGGCTTCATGCACTGATTAGTATGCTCTTTATAAGTATCCTATGTCTCCATAGATTTTGCAGGCTCGTGTTCTTTCCACAATATCATCCTTGAAATCATTGTTGCCATAATCCCTTTGGAAAGGGTTGTTTCTCATGTTGATCATCTGATTGGTCATCCTTTGCAACAATTGGGATTGGGATCCAAGAACTTTAGCATGGTCGGGTCTAACTCAGTGTCGTTGCGATTGTTCGCTAAAAACTGGGTTATCACTTGATTCAAGTTAGTTTGGGTTGCTATTAGTTGCATTGTCATGTGCATCTCGAGGTTGTTGTTGTCACCATCGTTGATGTTGGAGTTGTGGTCTCTTGGAGAAGTCATCTACTTGGGTTGGGTTGGGATTATAATAGACAAAAGATTTCTAGGGAAAGAATTCTACTCATACACAATAAATCACACAAAGAAATATGCAAGCAATATCAATCATACATTCCATAACTCAAACAACAAGGTTCAAGCATATCTTAGGCACACAAAATATTATTGCCATACCACATAGGTTTGTATGACCGATAAATGATCAGCAAGTCGATTTAAACGAAACACTAGTATGGTGGTCCAACTATAGGGTTCCATTTGAGATTATTCCATCTATCTCCAAAGCTACTACATTAGGAATGAGATCAAGGCGTCCTTAGAAGAAATTATTGCATCTTGGTCACATAGCTCTAAGTCCATGTACTCAATGTTTTATCCTAAGTTGAGTTTCCTTAGTCTTATCTTCCTTGAAGTCCTTCCAAGTGTTGTGAAGTCTATGCCTAAGTATTTCTCCAAGTTCTTCGATGGCTCTCCATGAATCTTCTTGCTTTGTCAAAGAATGAAGTTCTGAGTTGGTGAACATCCAAAGTCCCATTGTCTTATTATTGTCTTCCCTGATAGATTGTTGACGCTAGAAAAATGAATCAAGATAGTTCCACTTCCACGAGAAACAAAAACAAATATTACCTAGTAAAACTATAATAGATAAGTTTACCATCCTAAGGTCTTTCCAAATCTTCTCACTCATCTTCTTTTCTACTAAACTTGAACTTTCCTCCATTGATATTGACTTCTCTTCTTGATCCTAGA
Source organism: Avena longiglumis (assembly GCA_030063025.1). Lineage (NCBI taxonomy): Eukaryota > Viridiplantae > Streptophyta > Magnoliopsida > Poales > Poaceae > Avena > Avena longiglumis. The sequence continues at coordinate 540,992,462 of CP125974.1, read as the reverse complement.
ATGCCTTTTCCTTATCCTTGAGTTGTGCGTGTAGCTCATAATTTCCTAAGTAGTTGGTTGCTCTTATCTTCAACAAGATCCTAAATAAAATTTATAAGTCCTAGAACTATCGAAGCACAAATCTTCCTTTCGAAACTTATTCACCTAGCTTCTTTTGGTGATGGAGATATGCAGATCCAGTATGTTGACGATGTCAAGATGCCCAATTCCTAGCAGGTGGTCTTGAAGTCCATGGTGATGGTGAAGCCGAATTCCTTATCTATGTTGAAGATGAATTCCTTCGTAATGTTGAAATCCTTTATGATGCTGAAGCTAAAGTCCTTTGTGATGTTGAAGTCCTTAGTCATGTCGTAGGTGATGTACTTAGTGATGATGAAGACGAAGTCCTTGGTGAAAATGAAGCTAAAGTCCTTAGTCATCAAGTTGAAAAGGGAGAGATGTAGAAACAAAACAGAATACTAAGGAAAGAATTTACAAGATTGTTCGTAAATAACTTAGCACAAATGCAACTCATACTATTCTAAGGGGATTTGTCCAAATCCTAGGGTTACGAACCTACAAGAAACACAATGCTCTGATACCATCTGTAAGGTTCCCAACCTTTAATAAGGTAGAGATCCCTGTGTTTACAATGCTAGTCCCTGGATCAATATCTAGCATCCACAGTTAAGATGTAATATCAAGAAACAAAGGTCATAATACAACTTTATTGAAGGGAATATGCCCTGAGAGGCAATAATAAAGTGTTTATTATGTGTATTCCAAGTATATGATAGATGTTTATTTTGCATGCTATAATTGTATTAATACGGAAACGTTAATACATGTGTGTTTAATAAACAAATGTAAAAGTTCCTAGTTATGCCTCTCTCATAAACTAGCTCGTTGATTAACAAGATGATCAAGGTTTCGATCATGGACATTGGATGTTGTTAATAACGGATCACAACATTAGTGTAATGGTGTGATGAACACTCATCCAAGTATAGCATTACGATCAAAGTCATTAAGTTTATATTGCTATAACAACTTACGAGTGATCATAATCCTTAGACCATGAGATCATGTCAATCACTAACACGGAAGAGTTTCTTGATAACATCAAACGTCACACCGTAATGTGGTGATTATAAAGATGGATTCGAACTAATAAAGTGTTATGTTGAGGCTCATGGATCAAGAGTGGAATTTGTTCATCCCGATGACGGATAGATATACTGGCCCTCTCGGTGATATCACATTGATTAGCTTGCAAGCAAGTGATTTGATCACTAGAATGTTATATCACGGAACGAGAAAGAGTGCATGTGTGAACGAGATCAAACTAGGTATGGAGATACCGATGATCGTATCTCGGACATGTAATATATCGTGAAACAAAGGGATTAAGATACTAGCATAAAAGGTTCACGATCACAAGAAAGTCATCGTTGAATGTGTGGAGTCAAGATGGGTCTCCAGATCCCGCTTCTGATTATTGATCCGAGAGGGGTCTCGATCATGTCCGCATTATTCACGAACCGTAGGGTGACACACTTAAGAGACACCGACATCCAATTGGAGCAAAAGTTTCATGCCGAAAATAAAAAGGAAAGCGCAGGAATTTATTTCACTAGACAATCAAACTGCTTTGCTGAAATTGTCAAACCGGTTCTGCATGTGAAATGGAATACTAGCAAGGGTTTTATGTGAATGTTTGTTAATTAAAGTAATTAACAAAATTCTGAATAAATAAATAAAAGAGTTTTATTTAATGAGAGCTTGCATTAAATTTGGTGGAAATTTAATGCATGTGAGTGATTTTGAGTGGAGGCTTTTAATGGGAGTGGAGGCTTTTCATTTTGAGTGGGAGCTCCACCCACATGAATGTGGAAGAGGTGGGGCAGCCCCATGGCTGGGCGCCATGCCCCTTGGGTGCCCCCTCTCCCTATAAAAGGCCCTCCTCCTCCTCTCACAACACACCTCCTCGTGAAGGATCTCTCCCTCCTCTAGAATTTATCCCCATGGTCTCGGACTAGCGAGATACATGTTCCCAGTGGCTATTCGGCAAGAAAGAGTTGTGCTTCCGCTGCATCGCTGGAGCGAGGAGGCGGAGGTTGCTCGGTGCCTCGAACGTGTGCGAGCACGGATGCGCTGCTGATTTGCGGCGCTAGGACTTCCTCTCGATCTTGAGATCGACAAGAGATCGTCTACATCAACCACGAGTTGAACTCGTTAAGCTTTGTCGATCTTCAAGGGTATGTTCTCTACGGATATACATCCGCCTGTTGTTTGTATCTAGTAGATAGATCTTGGTAGATAGTTCACATCGTAGGAAAATTTTTGTTTTCTATCTGCGAACCCTTGGTGGTATCAGAGCCGGATCTATGCGTAGATACTTTACACGGGTAGTACACATATGAGTATGTGGGCGATGATGATCATGTTGTTGCTCCTTTGTTGTAATTTTGGATATTGGTGGCATAGTGGGATGAAGCGGCCTGGACAAACTTTACATGTCCTCGCACATGAGACCTGTTCCACGCTTGACATGCAACTAGTTTGCATAAGTGGCTAGCGGGTGTCTGTCTCTCCTACTATAGTCAATATCTATTTTGCAAGCGAGTTGTCAACAATTTGATTATCCTCGTTGTGGTTCATGTTCGTAGGTAAGAACGGTTCTATCTCGAAAGCCCTAAGCCACGTAAAACTTGCAATGGATAAATTAGAGGCGTCTAGTTTAGATTGTTGCTGGGCTAGTGTTATGATATGGTAGTGATGTAAGTAGAAGTATGAGATGATACTCTTACAACACACATAGCGTAAAATCCATAGACCTTGGATTTACACATATAGGTATGATAGTGATCATACCACGATGCACATGATAGAGATCATCTGCGGGAACCATATAATTTCACTAATAAACATATGATGTTTGATTACATCTTATATTGCTTGTTTAGCGCTTTGTTAAGCATAATAAGATGATCCCTCATTTAAATATCAAGATAAGAATGTGTTCTTCCTTTAGTATGCACCGATTATGTTTTCACGCTCCAAGACATCACGTGATGATCGGGTGTTCTTGGATCCGACCATATTTGGTGTAAAACAGATTACACGCAAATACTAAGGTTCTAACTTGGCGAGCCTAGCATGTACAGACATGGCCTCGAACACGATCGAAAGGTTAAGCATGAGTCATATAGTTGATATGATGCCCATTTGATGCTCGCCTTTGAAGCTATACCGACTCACGTGATGATCGGACTTGGTGTAGTGGATTTGGTTCATGTAATAACCAAAAGGACACGAGGGATGTCGCTTTTGAGTGGGAGTTCATTCGTAATATAGATTAGTTGAACTCGATCTATCATACACTTAGTCTAAACTTTACAAATTCTGTTGTAGATGGCACCACCTGCTTTTAATTTCAATGCGTTCATGGAGAAAGAGAAACTAGCAACGAACGGTAGCAACTTTACTGAATGGGCCATGAATTTGAGGATTCTCCTCTCTGCTGCACAAAAGCAATATGTGCTAGAAGCGCCGTTAGGCCCCCCACCTTTTGATGATGCCCCTGACGAGGAGAAGAATGTCTATCAGACTCGTCAGGAGGACCACAACTTAGTTCATTGCGGCATATTGTATGGGCTAGAGCCGGAACTTCGAAAGCGTTTCGAAAACGGCAATGCATTTGATATAATGGGTGAGTTGAAAATGATTTTCGACACACATGCTGCTGTAGAGAGCTACAATGCTTCAGAAAAGTTCTTTAGTCAAGATGATGGAAGAGAACAGCTCCGTTAGTGAGCATGTACTCAAGATGTCGGGTTATGCCGATAAGCTTGTGTCCTTGGGAATAACGATTCCCATTGACTTAGGCATCCATCGTGTTCTGCAGTCTCTACCACCTAGCTATAAGAGCTTCGTGATGAACTATAATATGCAAGGCATGAAGAAGTTTCTCCCGAGCTTACATCAATGCTTAAAAGCAGAAGTGGAGATCAAAAGGAACATCAAGTGTTGATGATCAATAGGAACACTGGTTTCAAGAAAGACAAGAAGGGAAAACGGAAGGAAGTAAGGCGGCAAGCGGTTGCAGCGCTGAAAAACCCGAGTTGGACCTAAGTCCGATTCGAGTGCTACTATTGTAAGGGGATCGCCATTGAAGCGTGAATCGCCCCAAGTATCGGATGACAAGAAGGTCGGCAAGGAAAATAAAGGTATATATGATATACATGTTATTGATGCGTACTTGACTAGTACTCGCAGTAGAACCTGGGTATTTGATACCGGTTCAGTTGCTAATATTTGTAACTCGAATCAGGGGCTGCGGAACAAGCGACCGCTAGCAAGGGGTGAGGTCAAGATGCGTGTCGGCAATGGATCAAGTGTTGATGTGATCGCCGTCGGAACGCTACCTCTCCACTTACCGTCGGGATTAGTTATAAACTTGAATAAATGTTATCTGGTGCCTGCACTGAGCATGAACATTGTATCTGGATCGTGTTTGATGCGAAGTGGTTATTCATTTAAATCCGAGAACAATGGTTGTTCCATTTATATGAATGAAATATTTTATGGTCATGCACCGATGATGAATGGTTTATTTCTATTAGATCTCGATGATAATGTTACACATATTCATAATGTTGATGCTAAAAGGATTAAACTTAATGATGATATATCCGCATATATGTGGCACTGCCGTCTAGGTCATATTGGCGTTTAACGCATGAAGAAGCTCCATTCGGATGGACTTTTGGAATCACTTGATTATGAATCATTTGATACATGTGAGCCATGCCTTATGGGCAAGATGACTAGAACGCCGTTTTCCGGTTCAATGGAACGGGCGACAGATTTATTGGAAATCATACATTCTGATGTATGTGGTCCAATGAGTGTGTTTGTGAGGTGGATATCGTTATTTTGTTACTTTCACGGATGATTTGAGTAGATACGGTTATATCTACTTGATGAAACACAAGTCTGAAACCTTTGAAAAGTTCAAGGAATTTCAGAATGAAGTGGAAAATCATCGTAATAGAAAGATCAAATTTCTACGGTCCGACCGTGGAGGTGAGTATCTAAGTTACGAGTTTAGCACTCACATGAAAGAGTGTGGAATTGTTTCACAACTCACACCTGCGGAACACCACAGCGAAATGGTGTGTCGAACGTCGTGTCGTACTTTATTAGATATGGTTCGATCTATGATGTCTCCGAGACTTGCCGTTGTCATTTTGGGGTTATGCACTAAAGCTGCTGCATTCACTTTAAATCGGGCACCATCTAAATCCGTTGAAAAGACACGTATGAATTGTGGTTTGAAACAAACCTAAGTCATTTCTTAAAGTTTGGGGATGCGATGTTTATGTGAAGAAACTTCAACCGGATAAACTCGAACCCAAAGCGGAAAAATGCGTCTTCATAGGATACCCTAAAGAAACTATTGGGTATTCCTTCTATCACGCATCCGAGGGCAAGGTTTTTGTTGCCAGAATGGATCCTTTCTAGAGAAAGAGTTTCTCGAAGGTGTGAGTAGTCGAAGGTAGAACTCAAGAGGTTGTGGAACCTTCTCTTCAAAGTATGGCGAGTAGCGCGGAAGTTGTTCGAGTTGGCTCCACCTGTTGAAGAGGGAACTAATGATAATGATCATGAAACTCCAAAGAGAGTACTCGAACCTCGCAGTCAAACAGACGTCGGCTCCCAAGTCAGACGGAAATCTCATGAATTTCATGGTTGATGAAAATGATGACCCTGTGACGTATGAAGAAGCGATGATGAGCCCAGATTCCAACAAATGGTTAGAAGCCATGAAATCCGAGATGGAATCCATGTATGAATATCAAGTTTGGAACTTGGTGGAATTACCTCACGACCGAAAGGCCGTGGAGAACAAATGGATTTTCAAAAGGAAAAACGATGCGATGGTAATGTGACCATCTATAAAGCTCGACTTGTCGCAAAGGGGTTTCGACAAATTCAAGGAGTTGACTACGATGAGACTTTCTCTCCGTAGCGATGCTAAAGTCGATTAGGATTATGTTAGCAATTCTGCATATTTCGATTATGAAATATGGCGGATGGATGTCAAAACCGCGTTTCTCAATGGTAATATTGAAGAAGAGTTGTATATGATACAACCAAAGGGTTTTGTCGATCCTAAGGATGCTAACAAGGTGTGCAAGCTTCACGATCCATCTATGGATTGAAGCAAGCATCACGAGTTGGAATCTCCGCTTTGATGAGGTGATCAAAGAGTTTGGATTTGTCCAAACTTATGGAGAAGCTTGTATTTACAAGAAAGTGAGTGGGAGCAATGTGGCATTTCGATATTATATGTGGATGACATATTATTGATGGAAATGATATAGATCTTTTAAACAGTGTTAAAAGTTATCTAAACAACAAATTTTCAATGAAGGACCTAGGTGAGCGTCATACATATTAGGCATAAAGATCTATAGAGATAGATCTAGGCGCCTAATAGGGCTACCATAAAGTACATACCTTGATAAGATTTTAAAGAAGTTTAAAATGGACGGAAGTAAGAAGGGGTTCTTACCTATGTTGCAAGGCAAGACATTGAGTAAGACTCAAAGTCCGGCCACGGAAGAAAGAGAGATAATGGACAAAGTCCCTATGCTTCACCATAGGCTCTATAATGTACGCCATGCTATGTACAAGACCGGATGTGGCACATGCTATTAGTTTGACTAGTAGGTACCAATCGGATCGAGTTCGTAACCGGATAGCGGTCAAGAATATCCTTAAGTACTTACGAAGAACTAAGGATATGTTTCTTGTATATGGAGGTGAAGAAGAGCTCGTCGCTAAGTGTTATGTCGATGCTAGCTTTGACACCGATCCGGATGACTCTAAGTCTCAATCCGGATACGTATTTCTCATGAATGGCGGAGCGGTTAGTTGGAGGAGTTCCAAACAACCTGTGGTAGCGGGATCAACAACGGAGGTCGAATATGTTCTTTGCTTGAGCGGCTCGAGCGCTTTGGATGAAGGAGTTCATATCCGAACTAGGAGTGGTGGCAAACGCATTGGACCCAATGGTGATCTATTGTGACAACAATGGTGCCATTGCCAATGCCAAAGAGCCAAGGTCTCACAAGCATTCCAAGCATATTAAGCGTCGGTTTCACTCCATCCGCGAGCATGTCAAGGATGGAGATATAAAGATTTGTAAAGTACATACGGATCTCAATGTAGCAGATCCGTTGACTAAAACTCTCCCTAGAGCAAAACATGATCAACACCAGAACTCAATGGGTGTTAGATTTATCACTATGTAACTAGATTATTGTCTCTAGTGCAAGTGTGTGGCATCCCGCAAAACCACTACTAGAAAATCGCGTTGAATTTGTGCATTGCATCGTCATCATCATGCATTGTTTGACTGCATCATTTGAAAAGCCTAGTTTTGAATGGTACAAAAACCCCTCTTTATTATAAAAGGCAAAACCCCGAAGGTATCGGATATTTTGTTTCACCTAAAAACTATTTGCAAAGTGGTTCTGTTTTAAATTAAAGAGGACCAAACAAACACAAATAATAAACAGCCCTGCTAAATCCTAGTCTCACCCAATCTATCCCTACCCACCAACAGCAGACCGCCACCTCACCCTCTCACCCAAACTATACCCACCTGCCACCTCATCCATCCAGCCTCTTCCCCTCCCTTTTTCACCTGGCCCAACCCTCACCCACCCTCTCTCTCCTCTCAGCCGCGTGGCCCCCCCCCCCAGGGCCCCCCCCTGTCAGCCCCTCACCCACCCCCCCCTCCCCCAACCCCCACTGCAGACCGCACTACGCACCAGTCAGCTACCTCCTCGACCGTGGCCCCAGCCCCAGCCCGCGCCTGCCCCTGGACCCACGCGGGTCCCACCCCGCGGGCCCCCCACGCGCCCTGCCTCTCCTGTGCTTCTTCCCCAGAGTCTCCTCTCCCCTCGGTAGCGCCTCCTCCTCCTCCCAGAGCTCCTCCCGGGAGCCGCCCGCTAGCCCACGGCCACCGCCTCATGAGCCCCGAGGCCGCCCGCCTCACCCCTTCCCTCTGGCCCTCCCTCTCCGTGCCCGCTCGCCCAGAGCGCCGCCGTCGACCCCCCTCTTCCCCAAGCTCGCCCCGGACCCCGCTCCCTCTCCCGCCCGACGTCGCCTCCTCCCCGAGCGCGCCCACCTCGCCGCGCCGCCGGCCGCCTGAGCGGCCCCGTGAGCAGCCCCACCTCACCGGCTCGCCCCTGATCCACCCTCGCCGTCCGCTGAGCTCCCCCAACCCGCGCGACCCCGGACTTCGCCGCCGCGTCCTCTGCGCCCGTCTCTGCCGTCATGAGCTCGCCCGTCCGCGTTCGCGCCGCTGCCGCGTCGCTGACCGCGGCGCCGGATCCCTCTCCGCCGCTCCGCCCCCATGCTCGCTGCCTCCGTGCTCGCCCCGCCTTCCATGGACGGGTCCCAAGTCTGCCTCCTCTCGCCAGCAAGCGCCATTGCGTACTTCAGACTCGCCAAGCTCGCCTCGAGGAGCCGCTGAACCACAGGAGCCAAGACCGAACCCGAACCCGGCGCCGCTCCAAGATCCCCTTCACGGGGTTGATGACCCGAAGGCCGGCAAGATCGCCACGGATGCGACAAGTTCTCCATCACGGAGCATCAAGACCGCCTCATGAGACCGACCCTCGGGACCGCCAAGATCGCCGAGACCCTAGGCAAGACCTCCTTGGGGGCGACAAGTACTCCGGCGTGGACCCGATTGAAGCCAACGAGACGATAGATCGAGTACTTCCCCATCCAATGCCCGAGGACGCCAAGACCGAGTGCCGACATGGATCCGATGACGCCAACACGCCAAGATCTACCACATGAAGACCGTACCGAACCGGTGACCCTCGACGAACCTCCGGCAAGATCCTCGATATGGCCAAGATCTACCGCAGCTGAGTCCGGCACCGACAAGTGAAGTCAGAACCACCAAGCCCTTCCTCGCGGAACAACAAGACCTACCTCTGCTATCCGAGAGAACGATCCCGCCGAGCCCGAACCGTCGAACCCTGGACCCTGTCGAACCCTGAACCCCGGAACCCCCAAGATCGTCGATGTCGTGGTGGTGGCACGGCAGATGCCATGGGTAGGCTAAAGTATGGGGCCAATGGGTGCTAGTGGGATCTGGGGAGGGATGATGCAACTGATTCTACGCACAAGTGGTTAAGAACCAGATCTTTATTTCTCTTCTTCTGGGTTACAAGTGCTCCTCGAGCTGTATACAGGGAGACCAGATGAATCTCACCAGCCTAACGGTACTCAAAAGACTCGATGCCCTTCTCAGGGTCCAAGCCTCCCCTTATAAAGGGGTGCCTTGGGTGCCCTTAGGGCTGACGGGGCAAGCATATTCGTGGAATATGCTTGTCCCAAAATAGTAGTTCGGCGGCCTCCTTTCCCTGCTGCCCTTCTAATGACGGCAAAGCTCCAGCGGCCCCCTCCTGCGCGCCTCGGGCTCCGGGACTGTCACCTCCGTGACCTCCTTCTGCTCCTCTGACCCTGCACATCCTTGTCTCTTGTGCTTGGCCCTGTTCAGATTCCTTCTAGCCTGCACCTATAGTTTGACCCTGGGCTTCTGCTTCTCCTGCAAGCTTCGTATAACTCGGCCTTATCTTTCGTTACTCGGCTCGTTCCTCACCTGCATGAAGATCATTTGGGTAACCCGGCCGAGCTTCTCACCTACTCGGCCGGATAACCACTTGATACCTGTAGATGAGCTTCTTGCCTCCGCTCATCGGCCGATATATCCATGATTCGGCCGACCTAGGCCGTAGCTCGGCAACCAGACGGGAACAGTATCTCTGTCTTTCCCCATCTCTGACCTATCCGAGGTTAACCCCCCGACATTAGTCCCCGAAGCTGGTGTGGCCCTGTCAATTACTTTGGCCGGGTTATATCAGCTTCATCACTTTCTTTAGTCCTGTCTCCGAGCTATGGCCTCGTCCGAGGCTTCCTCGTTCCTTCCATCATACGCTTCGTCCTACGTGTCACCCTATCATTGTTTTTCTAGTTTTTTGGTCTTTCTACAGTGCTTACTGACAAGCTACAGCGAACCCTGTACCCGCTGCGCCGCCGCCACGACGCCTCGTGTGCCGCTCCCCTCGGGATCGTAACAATTTTTTCTTTTTCTGTGGCCGTTGGTGTGGCTCCATTCTCCGTCGTGCGTTCGTGTTATTCCCACGATCTACACGGGTAACTGCCACACCTACGATCCCACTCCCCTGTTCATCTCTTGCCTATAAAGTGGGGAAGCGCGCCCGCTGGGTTCGTCTTTCCCATTGCCGCTCGCGTCCGCTCTTCTTCTTCCCTTCGCCTGTGCGTCCTCTTGCCGCTCCGCCGCCGCTCACCAGCCAGAGCTTCCTCCGGCGAGGATTCCACCGCGTCGTTCGGCCCTTCTCGCCCGTGCTCTACGGCTGTGGCCCTGCCGCCGGTGAGTCCTCTCTGGCCATCTTGCCCTGTCCTTGTCCCAGATCGATCCACACTGTTTTCGTGCTCAGGCGACGGTTCCTCTTTTCGCCTTTATTTCCGTACCAAGTTCCGACGGGGCCTTGTAGCTCTAAGCTCTCCTCCGCCGCCAGTTTTTCCTCCGGCGATCTCTCCGGCGGAATTATGTCTAGTTCGTTTAGCGGTGCTCTAGTTGAGGACGATGACGCTGGCTCCGGGCCCGAGCGCGGATCGTGGCAGGGTTCCTCAGTTACGCGCCGCGAGATTGAATGGCTCGTCCGAACTCGGCGGATTCCTGCCGAGGTTTCCTGTCGTTTACCCGGCAGCGAATCCTCTCCTGTTCTCAGAGAGGGTGAGTATGTGGTTTTCATGTCCCACTTCGCCCGCGGCTTCGGTCTCCCTCTTAGCGATTTCGCTAGAGAATTTCTTGATTACTTCGGCCTTCAGCCGCATCACCTTCCTGCGAACGCCATAGCTTCTCTTTCCGCTTTCATCTCAGCTTCGGAGGGTTACTTCGGCCTGTGGCCATCCGTACACGTCTGGTCAAAGTTCTTCCAGATCCGCTCCAATGTTGTTCCCGACAAATCTCTGCATCCTTCTGAGAAGTTGCTCACCCAATGTGGGGCGGCATCTATTACACCTCGGAGGCAATCCGTGTTCCCCCGCGTCACCGGGTTGGAGTCATGCAAGAAATGGCACAAGTCGTTCTTCTACGTCAAGAACAGAGGGGCGGAAGACAAGATTCGGCTCCCTCCATTCTCAATTGGCCCACCTTCCAAAGTGAATTGGCTCTATAATCCGAAGAAAACTCACGCCCTGGCCGAGGCCTTCGAGATTCGGCTGAAAGAGTTGATTCGGGCCGGGTTGTGCGGCGAAGACCTGATGGCAACCTTTATTAGTAGCCGGATCTGCCCCTTCCAGCAACGGACCCACAAGCTATGCTATATGAGTGGTCCTCTGGACCCTAACCGAGTCTCGACCGTGGAGTTGGACAATTACCTCATTCAAAAGCGCGTTCGAGCTATCTTCAAGACTGAGATGCCTGAGGATTGGTCCTGGGGGTTAAGACCATTCACCCGCGACCGTCCGCCCCCCGAGGTAAGCCTAATCTCCATTACTCTATTTTTCTCAGTTTTTAGAGACTGGTTTACATGATTTTCCCTCCTTGTCATGCAGAGGTTCGCGGAGCAGAAGAACGAGGATGCCGAAGTTCTGCAGCTCCCTTGGCCCGCAAATAGGAGTACCCCGGATACTGCTGAGCCGGACTCCGAGGAGTTCGTCCCTAAGTCGGATCCCGCTCCTGCTCGAGCTCGCAGCAAAACTTCGGCGCAAGAGGAGGAAGGTGATTCGGACGAGATCCAAATTCTTGAGGTAGTTGCCGCTATGCCTATTTCTTATGCATTTCCGGCTTCTACTTTCCCAGCTAATCCGGCCGGCCAGGTTCATGACGTTGAACCTATTGCTTCCCGGCCTCCCGTTACCTCGGGGAAACGCGGGGCTCCCGCTAGTGCCTCAGAGGCAGTTCCTAAGAAGCGAGTAAAGAAATCCGCTCCGAATCCTCCCAGGCGCAAGACTATGCCCGGGGTTGCTGGGTAAGTTCTTTTGCCTATATTTCTTGTTTCTCTCTCTCTGTTTCTCATACCGACGAGTCTTCTTTCTTATTTTTGCAGCGCTCCTCTGTCTGTTAAACCCGGCGGTCCTAGTATGACCAGCCGTCCGATTCGGTCGCCATCTCCTCCTCCCGCTGATGACACCAGAGTTCCTAGTCCCATTCGTCCTGCTTCTCCCCCTGCTCTGAATACTTCGCCTGTTCGCCGTGATGCCCCTGAGATCTCTCCCATTGATCCGGATCCGATCCGGCCCTCCGATGTTTTCGTTGAGCCAGCTGTCCCCTCTATGGGCCCCAGCGTTACCATTGAGCCTCCGTCTGCTCCGGCTGTTCCTACGGTCATCCCAACCTCTGCCGAGAAAGTCGTTGCCCCGGCGCCCTCTGCGAGCTTAACCTCCACTGATCCTAAGAACTCCGTCCCTACTTCGGAGGCGCAACTTCTTGCTGGTGCCTCTTCTAAGGAGACAAGTGTTATTGCCGTCAAGACTTCTTCTCAAAAAGGTCTTGCCGGCACTTCTCAGCCGAGTATTGCAGATGCACTGCGCAAAGGAGCTGCATCTGCCAAAGTCACTGCTACCTCGGCCACTGGCATCCAGCTTGCTCTTCATAAGAGCCCTGCGACTGCCATCGTCGGTCCGCCTGCCCGGGGTAAAGTTTTGACTCGGACAGCCAGTGGGAACAGCCTTGGAGCGCTGGTTGAATATGCCAACAACTGGAATGTCTTTGATCGGTTAAACCGGTAACCTGCCAACAGATCCTTTCAGCTTTCTGATATCAGCGGCCGTTTTGACCATGCCGCTAAGTTCATCATTGAAACCAACAAAATGAATGAGGTAGTAATTTTTTCCTCTGAGTCTTGAATTATTCTGTCGATGTTACCATATGCTCTAGTCCCCGAAACTTGCAAGGAAATAACTTGTTCTATACTTGGAAGTTTGATCTAATTTTATTTATAAGGTTTGGTAATTCGGCTGTTTAGATTCGAGTTTAATCGTGTTTTATTCGGATCTAGTCTAGTCTTCAATGTCCGGTTATCTAGATTCGAGTCAAGTTCTGCTTGACTCGGATCTGGTTTGGTTTTGAATATCCAGCCACCTAGATCTGAGTTAAGTTCTGCCTAACTCGGATCTGGTTTGGTTTTGAATATCTAGCCACCTAGATCTGAGTTAAGTTCTGCTTAATTCGGATCTGGTTTGCTTTTGAATATCCAGCCACCTAGATCTGAGTTAAGTTCTGCTTGACTCGGATCTGGTTTGGTTTTGAATATCCAGCCACCTAGATCTGAGTTAAGTTCTGCTTAACTCGGATCTGGTTTGGTTTTGAATATCCAGCCACCTAGATCTGAGTTAAGTTCTGCTTAACTCGGATCTGGTTTGGTTTTAAATATCCAGCCACCTAGATCTGAGTTAAGTTCTGCTTAACTCGGATCTAGTTTGGTTTTGAATATCCAGCCACCTAGATCTGAGTTAAGTTCTGCTTAACTCGGATCTAGTTTGGTTTTGAATATCCAGCCACCTAGATCGGAGTTAAGTTCTGCTTAACTCGGATCTGGTTTGGTTTTGAATATCCAGCCACCTAGATCTGAGTTAAGTTCTGCTTAACTCGGATCTGGTTTGGTTTTGAATATCCAGCCACCTAGATCTGAGTTAAGTTCTGCTTAACTCGGATCTGGTTTGATTTTGTTCGTTGACTTATCATTGTGCCTCGTTACTCAGGTTGCACATGACCGGCGAACCGCCGAGTTCCAGAGGTTGCTTTTTGCGCATCGCAAACTGGAAGAGAAATACGAGAAAGTCCTGCCTGTGGCAAAGAAAGCCGGTAAGTCAATAGTTTCTTTTCCTTATTCCCAACTTTCTCATATACTTGTCCGTGGAATGCCGGCTTACTTCTTGCTGAATAGGTAAGATCAACAACCTCAATATCCACCTTGAAAAGAAGATCAAGACCTTGGAAGGTTAGTTTCCTTTCTACTTTATTCCTTCTTTTAATATCTATGCTAAGTTTCCTTATTGCGTTGGGTTGTGGTAAAGCCGAGTTGCAAGACTTTGCAGCGTCGCAACAAGATTGCATGCCCATGCCTGACGTGATGCTTCATTTTTTAGAACAAAGCGCAGTTCATTCGGCGCAACTACAAGAGAAGGATGATGAGATAGCTCGCCTGAGATCCGAGGTGAATACACTCAAGCTCTCTCAGAAATCCGAGCTAGAAAAGGTCGACCAAGAATTTTCTTTGGAAAAGAATCGGCTGACTCTGGATCTAGAGAAGAACAAAGAACTTCTCGAAGCTGCCGAACTTAAAACTCGCGGTTTGAGCGAGGAAATTGCTCGCTTTGAGAAGAGTAAAGCTGCTTGGGCCAAAGACCTTCAGATAATGATGAGCTATATTCATCGTAAGTTATTTGGCCTGGCCGAGCTAAAAAATTTCTTTGTCTTCGCTGCTATCCTTTGACCTGTTGATGTTTTGCGCAGATCACTTCCCCGAGGCCAAACCCGTGAGTTCTAAAGCTGTTCTTGCAGCTCGCGCTCGTCGAGGTGAACCTGATGCTGTTGACTTTGAATATTCAATGGAGGATTTTTTGGTTGCCGTTGGTGCTGCAGTTGGTCCGATGAAAACCATGGGACGAGACTTGGTGGAGGCCGCTATCAAAGCTTACCATGCACTCTGGCCGAATACCTCAGGGACTCCCAATATCAACGAGGTTAAGTTATTGGTGACCAGGCTGAAGGCATCTGAGAGACAGTTGAGTCTTTGGAGAGAATCTGCTGCGCGTGCCGGTGCCGACATGGCCCTTACTGTAATTATGTCATGGTATGAAGACATCTCTCTTGACATTCTGATGAATCTGCGCACTGGCTCCCGCTGGGTTGAAGATCCGACCTTTGTTGCACTTCGGCAAGCTCGGGCTTTCCAGCTCGTCGAGTATGCCGACGTGCACACTTGGAATGAAGGGCCGAGTTTTCTCCCAGATCCAAATCAAGAAGTCGCGGGTGATGATTCATCTGAGCATGGGGAAAGCGAAGATGATTCGGCCACATCCGATAGCTCCAGCTCAAGCTCGGATAGCAACGGCGATGCACGGTCTTCCTCCAAAGGCACCGGGCATTCTACCGCAGACCGACGCTCTGAACAACCACAGTGATCGCCGGTTACACTGGTCGGTGGAGGGCGAGGCGACCTCAGTCGAAGTTCCTCCCACTTCGGAGTGCCCCGCCCCTGAGCAAGTGGTTGCCCCTCCAACGAACAACGCCTAGGTTATTCGCGATCCCTGGTATGCCGGGCGTACAGTGTAGACGAAAAATTTGTCAACTCGTATGATTCGAGGCTCTTTTGCTATGTGTTGTTGAGATTCTTGGTTAAGTGGATGCTCGTCTGAATTCTCGCCTTGTTGGCTCGTAATTTCTTCATCTTTCAGGGTTCAATTTTTGCCGTTACTTTGATGATCTTATCCAGGCATTGCCGCTGAATATCTACGTTACTGACCTGTTTTGAACATAGGATAATTACTTCGTTGTGGAAGTAAGTGACTATCGCTAGATCTTCGCTTACTATCCAGAACTTCCTTTTACAAATTAAGTTTCGGATATGAATGCGTTTAGCGTAGGTTCGAGGTATCATACGGTAGTCTCCGATGCGTTGGTTTACATGCCGAAGTTTTACGTGTCTACGAACTTGATAGATCCTATGATAATCCTTGAGTCAATGCTTTGGGCACCAAGGTGCATGTTCGTAATATTAAATGAACATCACCTATGGCATTCGCCGAGTCACTGCTCTGGTCTCCAATGTTCAAGTATGTAACGCGAAAGAGATAAATACACCATATGGCAGTCCCCGAGCTATTGCTCTGGATGCCGAGGTCTAAACATATAACATTAAATAATCATTGCATATGGTAGTCCCCGAGTAACTGCTCTGGGTGCCGAGGTTCAAATATCAAACATGAAATAACATCACATATGGCAGTCCCCGAGTAACTGCTCTGGGTGCCGAGGTTCAAATATCAAATATGAGATAACATCATATATGGCAGTCCCCGAGTAACTGCTCTGGGTGCCGAGGTTTGAATACATGATATGAAATAAATATAACCTACGGCAGTCCCCGAGTCACTGCTCTGGGTGCCGAGGTGCAAATACATCACTGGTTTTTTGACCTTGAGATACAATCCTATGAGTAAAATGGCCGAAGTAAAGCCACATTCCAGGGGCATTTCGTTTCTTCACCAGCTTTGCTTGCCTTGCCTTCTCCAGGGGATTGAGCATCAATCAGATAATATGCATCGTTGTGCAATGCTTTGCTCACGATAAATGGTCCTTCCCATGGGGGTGATAACTTGTGCATGCCGGCTGTGCGCTGCACCAGCCGGAGGACTAAATCTCCTTCTTTGAATACTCTGGGATTCACTTTCCTGCTATGATACCGCCGTAAGTTTTGCTGATAAATGGCCGATCGTGATAATGTCAATTCTCTGGCTTCTTCCAACAGGTCTACGGCATCTTGCCGAGCTATTTCATTTGTTTCAGAGGTTGTGTACTGAGTGACTCTTGGCGAGTCATATATTATGTCTGCTGGGAGTACGGCCTCTGCCACGGATACCAAAAAGAATGGAGTATAACCTGTTGACCTATTCGGAGTAGTTCGAAGGCTCCATAACACGGCTGGGATTTCTTCGATCCAACATCCTGCCGACCGTTGCAAAGGTTCAACAAGTCGTGGTTTTATTCCTGATAACACCAGTCCATTAGATCTTTCAACTTGTCCATTGGATGCTGGGTGGGCCACCGAGGCAACATCTAGTCTTATGTGCTTCTCTTGGCAAAATCTAGCGAAGGCTCCTTCTGCAAAGTTCGTGCCATTATCCGTAATAATGCTATGTGGGTATCCGTATCTCAAGATGATATCCTTGAGGAATTTCACTGCTGTGTGCCCATCACACTTTTTGATTGGTTTTACTTCAATCCATTTTGTGAACTTGTCTACCATAACCAAGATGTGGGTCATTCCTCCTCTTGCCGGCTTGAAAGGTCCTACCATGTCTAAACCCCATACCGAAAATGGCCAAGTGATGGGTATTGTTTTTAACTCGGCCGACGGCATATTTATTTTGGCTGCATATCTCTGACACCCATTGCACTTCTTGACTAATTCTTCTGCCTCTTTTAACGCCGTTGGCCAGTAAAATCCGTGCCTGAATGCCTTGGCTACTAAAGCGCGAGATGAGGCATGGTGCCCACATTCTCCTTGGTGTATATCTAGAAGGATTTCCTGACCTACTGTGGGACTCACGCATTTCTGCAATATGTTTGTTACGCTTCTCTTATATAACTCATTGTTTATGATTGTATAGGCCTTTGCTCTTCTGACGGTTTGTCTGGCTAATACTTCATTACTCGGTAGTACCGCGTCTCTCAGGTACGAAAATATGGGTTGTGCCCATATCGGTGTTGCTCTTTCTGCAGTGATTTCACTGTCTATCTCCATGTTTTCTGCCGACGTACATACCTCGGCTCTTTCCATGGTTGCTATTACCTCGGCTGTCCCCCTCTTTAGGGGTTCCGAATCTTTCTGCGGATCTACCTCCATCGGCGTATAATTCTCTGCAGAACTTGCTGGGATAAAGATTGATTCGGACTCTGGTGATGGGTTTATTGATGGTTTCCTGAGGTGCTCCAGGGCTATACCTGGCGGAATTGATTGCCGAGTTGATCCTAATTTTGACAATGTGTCAGCAGCGTCATTTTCTGCTCGTGGTATGTGGTGGAATTCACATCCTTCAAAATATCCACTGATCTTTTGCACATGGAATCTGTATAAAGCCATATTAGCATCTAATGCGTCCCAAGTGCCCGATACTTGCTGTACTACTAGATCCGAGTCGCCGTAACATAGGACTCGGCGTATTCCAATTTCTTTTGCCACCTTTAATCCATGGACTAGAGCCTCATATTCAGCTACATTGTTGGACGCGGCAAAATGTATTTGCAGTACATATTTCAATTGATCTTTTTTAGGCGAGGTCAGCACTATTCCTGCGCCTAAACCGTTCCTTAGTTTGGAACCATCAAAATGCATTGTCCAGTAATTTGGATCTGGCAGTGGTGGATCATACTGCACCTCAGCCCAATCTACGAGAAAGTCGGCGACAGCCTGAGATTTGATTGCATCTCTTCTATCAAATTGTGGAGCATATGGTGATAACTCAATCGCCCATTTTGCTATTCGGCCACTTGCATCTTTGTTGTTCAATATGTCGGCTATGGGTGCCTCACATATTACTTTGATGGGGTGCTCCTCAAAGTAATGCTTAAGCTTTTTTGCCGACATATATACTCCATAGGCCATCTTCTGGTAGTGCGGATAATTCTGTTTTGAAGTGGATAATACTTCACTTAAATAATACACTGGCCTCTGGATTGACTTACCCTCTTCGAGTCGTTCCACTACAACCACAGTACTAACTACTCGATTGGTAGCCGCTATATAAAGTAGCATAGGTTCTTTCGATAATGGAGAAGCTAAAATGGGTGCCGTAACTAGCATCTTTTTCAACTCGTGAAACGCAAGGTCGGCCTGGGGAGTCCAGCCGAATTTGTCCGACTTTCTCATCAGCTGATAAAGTGGCAGTGCCTTTTCTCCTAG
The DNA here is from genome assembly GCA_030063025.1 of Avena longiglumis. Classification (NCBI taxonomy): domain Eukaryota; kingdom Viridiplantae; phylum Streptophyta; class Magnoliopsida; order Poales; family Poaceae; genus Avena; species Avena longiglumis. The sequence goes on along the minus strand of CP125974.1, from coordinate 540,973,737 downwards.
CCGACATACAAATCGACTAAGCGAAGCCAGGCAGCCCGTGAATTTTTGTACATCGTTCAGACATCTCGGCAATTCCATTCTTTCTATTGCTCTTATCTTCGTTGGATTAGCCTCGATACCTCGGCTGGACACAAGGAAACCGAGTAGCTTTCCTGTCGGCACGTAACGTGCATTTTCTCGATTAAGTTTCATTCGAACCTTCTCGTGTTCGCGAAAGTTTGTATATCTTCTAGCAAGTTTCGCTTTCCTTATTTTTGATGACGTCATCCACATATACTTGTACATTTTTCCTATCGATCATGTAGGCATTTTGCATGCACCTTTGATACGTTGCTCCGCATTTCTCGGGCGAATGGCATTGTGCGATAACAATAAGCCCGTGCGGTAATAAATGCAGTCTTTATTTGATCGGCCGGATTTAACGGTATCTGGTGGAAACCAGAATACGCGTCTACAAATGATAACAGCTCACAGCCAGCGGTCGAGTCAATCACTTGGTCTATTCTAGGCAATGGAAAGGGATCTTTCGGACACGCCTTGTTCAGGTTAGTGTAGTCAATACACATTCGCCACACAATGGCTACATTGGGGTCATCTTTTTTCTTTTCTACTAGCACCGGATTTGATAACCAATCCGGGTCAAGCACCTCCATGATGAACCCGGCGGCGAGAAGCCGAGCTATTTCATCCCCTATTACTTTTCTCCTGTCTTCAGCGAAGCGGCGGAGAGGTTGCTTCACCGGCCGTGCTCACGGCAGCGTTTAAGAGTGCTCAGCCAACTCCCTCGGCACACCTTGCAGATCTTGTGTTGACCATGCAAATATGTCCCGATTCTCACGGAGGAAGTTGGTGAGCTCGCCTTCCTATTTATCGTCAAGACCTGCACCAATAGTAACAGTACGCTCTGGGAATTGCTCATCAATCTGAAATTTCTTCGTCTCTTTGGTTGGTTGAAAAGAAACGCTGCCATGAGGGTTGGCCAATGCCGGCATGCTTAATTGTGCTGACTGTGCGAGGGCTGCTACCTCCTGAATCCTTTTCTTTTCTCTTTCTATAACCAATGACTCGGCCAGATTTGACCCGGCCGAGGCGCACTCCATTGACTTCTTGTAATCCCCTGCGACTGTTATCACCCCTTGTGGTCCGGGTAACTTCATCTTTAGATAACCTATATGACAGCTGCTCATGAACTTGGCCAGTGCGGGCCGTCCGAGTAAAGCATGATAACAGCTTTCCAGATCGACCACCTCAAATTCCACATTTTCTGCCCTGCAGTTATCTCTTGTACCGAATAATACGTCCACTCGGACTTTACCGATGGGCTCACATGAAAGCCCTGGCACTATCCCATGGAAAGTTGTCCTCGTGGACTGCAGCATGTTCTGTGATATACCGAGTTTGTGCATGGTATCTTTGTACATGATGTTAATACTGCTTCCATTGTCGATGAGTACCTTTGAGAATTTCACATTGATGCTTGGTCCCACAAATGTTGGATCCAACACAAGTGCATATGATCCTGGACTCGGCATTATTCTGGGGTGATCTTTCATGCTCCAAGTTATCTCCTGATCAGACCATGGCTGATATCTTGGTACTGCTGGTACAACTGCATTAACTTCCATATGCCGGCGCTGCACACTCTGCTTGTCCTGCTGTTCTGTCGTGAACACACAATAAGACTGGTGATGTTCCCTGTAGTCGTTTCGTCCAGCATTTGCCGGATTTAACCTTCCGTCCTGCCCCTGGTTCATTACTTGATGCACTGCATCCCTCCGATCCGAGTTATCGTACCTCGGGGGAGGAAGCATCGATTGCTTTGCTCATTTGCTCCGATGGGAGCTCCTGAACTCTGCCGGGTTTCCCATCGCATTTTCATCCAGCGCATTGTCGGGTTGTATGATTGGCCGGTCTAGATGGGTTTGACGTGTGAAATTTACACGGCTGATCCAACATGGATTCAAATGTATACTTCGGCTTCTCTTGCCATTGCTTCTTTTGCTCGGGGTCCATTGCCTCTTTCCATCATTTCTCGCGGTCCACCGTTGAGGTCCATTTTTCTGCGTTGAGTTGCTCGTGACTCGGTGATCTTGCTATAGCGCCACCGGCGAATTATACCTATAATCCGGCCTCTCTTCTCTTCTTCTTCCTCTGAAATCACGCCTAGATGACCCGGCCAACTCTCTCGTGTACTGGTCTTGTTGCTCACGATGATCTGCCGACATCAACTCTGGTTGGGTTGGGTCACCCAGTGCATAGGAGTCTGCTATTCTGATAGTTTCTGCCAGTGTGGTCGGCATATCTCTCTGCAGGCGTTGCCAAGACACCGGCCTGCGTGGCAGCCTTGCGCGAACCAAGCGATCGCTTGCGACTCAATAACTCCTTCACATGAGTTTCTCAGGTTACACCATCGAGTTAAAAACTCTCTATCTGTTTCATTCGGCCTCTGCTTGCACATGGCTAGTTGCTGTGGTCTATTCGGTCTCTTGTATGTGCTAGTAAAGTTGCTGACGAACATCTCTTCGAAATCTAACCAGCAATTGATACTGCCTGCTGGTTGATTATTTAACCATACCCTGGCCGGTCCTTCCAACATCTGTGGGACATACCGCACTGCCCATCTTAAGTTGCCGCCTGCAATCTTCACTGCGGTGGCATAATCAATCAACCAGTCTTGTGGCTTGGTACTTCCATTGTACGTTTTTGTGCCTCTCGCCAATTGAAAATTCGGCACTGGTGGCTCGCCCATGATTCGTGGTCCAAAACATGCCGGACCTGGTGGACCTTGCTCTTCCAATAGCTCGGACCGGTATAACCGATCCAATTTTACTCTTGCATCGTTTGCTGGCAAATCTCTGTACAGGATTCTATCCTGCATCCCATAGTGATTGTCCCCACCCTGGTTTGCGTATTCTACCTCGGAATATCCATCATTATACCTTTCATTCATCTGATTATAGCGAACTGGCCTCACTTCTCTTTCCTGCCGAGGCTCATGTCTTGGTAGCGGGTGAGGCGGCACTTCTCTCCTTATTTCGGCCGGGGCTTGGTTTTCATGATTGTCTCTTGCGGGTTCTTTCCTGCCGTGCTCCCCATTACCTCGGCCGCCGTCATTCTTTTCCATACGGCCGTGGTTTCTCTCCCCACTATTACCTCGGCTCGCATTGCCTCTGTTCTCATTCGCCTTTCCAGCTATGGCCGGGTCATATGGAACAATTTGTTTGTTCCTCTTCCCTGAGGTTACTGCTCTTTCTTTTCTAGCATTGTTTCCGGGTGACGATGCCGCTGCTGCAGATAATGCAGGTGCTGCCCCTGCCGAATGAACCATCCGTGAAGCCCCTGGTCTTGCCGGGTTAGTTCTGAGCATTTCCTCATTTTGCTGGTTCGCGATGCGCACCAGTTCATTTACTCTTTCTTGTTGCTTCTGCCGAGCTTCCCCTGTTAACCCCTCTAGTTCCAATGCTGCGGCATTTGCCGCTCTTAGGTTTTTTGCCGGGGTACTATACCTCGGCAAACCCAAATCGCCTGATTCGGCTCTGTGAGCTTCATGCTCTTTGTTAATATCATTCATGAGGTTCTTTCCTCTTAATCTCAGTTCGTCCACCCGCTCGGGTGCGATATCAAGCTTATTAGCTTTTGCATATTCTCTCAGGGTCCTGTTCAAGGATTCCGGCAGAGCCGACACCTTTTTGGCCTCTACCAGCACCTTTTGCCTGGTTTCCTCTAACTCTGCCTGAGCATTTGCCGGATCAAGTATCGGCGCTACAGGCGTAGTTAAGTTCTCTATAGTTGCCTGAAGAATGTTCTCCGGTCTCTCCAGAGGTGGCCCTCTCACTCTTGATGCTTTTGGGGTGGTGTCATGTATCTCGGCCAGGTTTGTCACCGGCGGAATTACCTCGCTGGTCTGCAGTGTGATCTGCTTGGGCGGACCTTGGGTGCTTGCGGTGGGTTCTCTGCTTGATCCGGCCAATGCTGCTCCCGCTTGCGTCCCTGCTGCGACCATCACCTCGACGCTGCCTGCCAGATGCTCTCCTGATGGACAGCTTGCCGCGCTTCGAGGTGGTTCCCCTGCAACAACAACCTGGTGAGGATAAACGTCGGTGATGTCGACGCCGACGTAGACCCTGAGCTCGCCCAGGCCGATGAAGATCCCGTTGCGCGGGGGGGGTTCCCCCTGAAGCTCCCTGCATTGTCTCTGACATAGTCACAGAGACCAAATCTCTGGACCAAGCCAGAAACAACGCGCTCGCCGGTGTTGATGAAGTTTCCCGTCCGGATCACGACTCCAGCTAGCACCGCTGCTGGCCCCACGGTAGGCGCCAACTGTCGTGGTGGTGGCACGGCAGATGCCATGGGTAGGCTAAAGTATGGGGCCAATGGGTGCTAGTGGGATCTGGGGAGGGATGATGCAACTGATTCTACGCACAAGTGGTTAAGAACCAGATCTTTATTTCTCTTCTTCTGGGTTACAAGTGCTCCTCGAGCTGTATCTGAGGAGACCAGATGAATCTCAGACCTAACGGTACTCAAAGACTCGATGCCTTCTCGGGGTCCAAGCCTCCCCTTATAAAGGGTGCCTTGGGTGCCCTTAGGGCTGACGGGGCAAGCATATTCGTGGAATATGCTTGTCCCAAAATAGTAGTTCGGCGGCCTCCTTTCCCTGCTGCCCTTCTAATGACGGCAAAGCTCCAGCGGCCCCCTCCTGCGCGCCTCGGGCTCCGGGATCACCTCCGTGACCTCCTTCGCTCCTCCGACCACCGCATCCTTGTCTCTTGTGCTTGGCCCTGTTCAGATTCCTTCTAGCCTGCAGCTATAGTTTGACCCTGGGCTTCTGCTTCTCCTGCAAGCTTCGTATAACTCGGCCTTATCTTTCGTTACTCGGCTCGTTCCTCACCTGCATGAAGATCATTTGGGTAACCCGGCCGAGCTTCTCACCTACTCGGCCGGATAACCACTTGATACCTGTAGATGAGCTTCTTGCCTCCGCTCATCGGCCGATATATCCATGATTCGGCCGACCTAGGCCGTAGCTCGGCAACCAGACGGGAACAGTATCTCTGTCTTTCCCCGTCTCTGACCTATCCGAGGTTAACCCCCCGACAGTCGAGACCCCTAATGTGTGAACCCCTTCCCGACCCCATATTTTATAATAACATAATAACCTTGTCGCATGTTATTTGACATCTCGCATGCATGTCATTGGTTTGGGGGCCTTATGCCGATTCACCTAATAATTAAATATGGGGCCCATATGCGGGCAAATCTAGTCTATATCGGCCTCATTCAAACTTGTGTAGCGAACCGGTATCTTATCTTGCCCTGTTTAACAACATTTAATATGCGGGGTAGCTAAACAACTTGAACCGTTTAATAATTGTCGGGACCCCGGTTCCGCTTAATATGACCTAGTTGCATCGCACCTTTGCCATGTCATGAATCATGCATGCATCATGCCGATCTTATGCTGTGTATTGAATATTGCATCCGGTGTTTCTTCTAGTGATTTGGTTCTTCGTGGATAAGGCCGTTGAGTTGATGTGAGCTTCGCCCCGATCTTCGGGGAAAACCTTCGACAATGTTTTCAGGCGAGCATCTCCCCCTTTCTACCTATCTTACTTTTATAGTCTTTATTCCCTCCTGTTGATCTATTGCTATCTGTGTTGCGATGCTTTAGTTTCCGTACCTGTGATATACCGTGCAGCCCTATATTGCCTTGGACACATCCTATTACCTGTTGTTTGGTAGATGGTTGGCCTTGCGCGTCGTAGTCGCTTGCTCAAGTAATGTTGCGTGTTGTCAAATGCCACGATTCTTGATGTTTTGCCGCATGTTGATGTTGGAGATGATTCTAGTTTTACTTATGTTCACTTTAAATTCTGTTTAACAACTAAAATTGAATAAGCAGAGGCATCGGTGGGTGATCGATAATATTTGGTTTCCGAACGCCCACTTGTGTCCGTAAGACCCCGAGTACTTGATACTGTTCCTTGATTTATCGCTATCCACATCCGGGAGGTATATGGGACCCCGAGCGAGCTTGATTCAGTCTTATTTCTAGGGGCCACAAACTAGTTTGAGGTTTTATTTACGATCTGTACTTATGCCATGCTTCTTTGCTTTATTTACGATTGTCGAGGGGCACCTTTCTGTTAGGAATTGTGACCCGTTCGTGGTATCGACAAGCCCAGCCACACTTTCGGGTTCCCGATCGTTTCTGCCCCACAAACCTTGAGGCCGTCTCGAGTCGGCTAGCTTCGTTGGAATCTACTTAAGGGTGGCCCGAAATATTTCTGAATCTGTGATTGTTCACCGTGAAAGCCTCGTTGGGTTTTGATTTGGTTTTTCCGAGGTTGATCGAGCGTGTGTTGCTATTGGTGCACCCGGCGGGTAAAACTTTAAAGCCGTGTCCACGGTTATGGACGACTTGGAGCATATCTCGATCATAGACAAGCATAACTAAAGTTCTTGCTATAAATTTGACTTATAATGACTAGTAATCAGCTTCACTATAATGGAATGGCTAATTAATACTGCCACAATTGCTTGTTTGGTTGTCGCTTCGACATTGTACTGACTAGTAAGTATTGCAACTTCTAGGAATGGCTGAATAAAAGTACCAACAACTGCTGGGTTTTGGGTTTATCTCATGCCATCTGTATCTGATTAGTAAGAGTTACAACTATAACGGAATGGTTAATTAAAAGTGCCTACTGCCTATTTTATCAGGACGACTACCTAAACCTGACTAGTAAAGTGCCGCAACTATAACTGAATAAGTAAAACTGCCAACTGTGTGTGAGTTCCTCGGTTGACTTCCTCGTTTGTTCTCGAGGGGGAAACACCAGGATGGGTTTGTTTGGTGTTAGCTTGAGTTGGATCCGGATAGGTCATTCTTACCCTCTCGATAACCGCCGGATGTATCGAGTCTCTATAGGTTGCTTAGTGCGTCACGCCGCTCGATCCACCATACCTATGTAGGCGAGGACCGCCAATTCTAGCCTCGCTGTCTTGGCCTCGATCTTGGCTCCTCTTTTCCTTTGCCCTTTGTCGGCACCCCTTTTGTTTAAGCGGGTTTTGAGATCGACGCCGTTAGCGGTTACCCTTCCGCTTGGCACAGGCAGGGTTATGGACGCCATTGGTTATTCTTCAGGGCTCTTAGCCCCATTTGCATCTTGTCCGTAGCCGGACGCTCTATCGTTTTCAAGGTGATTTGGATCTTTGTATATTATATTTGTATTCTTGACTCCTTGAGTCGCTGTTATATATATATCTGTTCTGTGGGTCCCGTCGAGGACTGTTGTGTAATGTTATTACTTCGTTTTCCACCCGCACGAAAGTGCCTGGTGGGCACCTTTGAATCGTTTCTATGCGGGTTTGGCGAATTTTGCTCAAACTTGCATAGGTCCGATTCTGAGGGTGTTACAGAGTGGTATCAGAGCTCAGCAGTTGCGATACCCCACAAGTCCAGCCTGTAGGATAACCTAGCTAACGGCCGCAGTAGAGTGTCAAAACTATTTTGCAAAAATCGGTTGGATAGTTCTGGTTAGGTCTGATTTTACTCCTTACCCGTCTACTAATCTCCTCTTATCTCGACGTGTTTTAAATCCGCTCTCTTCTCTTTCTTCGAGTCCAGGATTTCTCGTGGTTGGGTTTCCGTCGTACCTTCAGGGTTTCTCTTCCTCCCCTTTTGTAACGGAGGTGCTACGATCATCAATCCGCAACTGTTCTGTTGTGCCTTCATCCGATCTTTTGTTCTTGAGATCTTTATCCATTTTTGTTCCTTGCTGGATATCAGTGTCGTTGAAAAACATATGAAAAGGACGAGCAATGGTGAAGTTGGAGTATACCTTGAGCATGTGTTGTTCATGCCAATGGAACCATCGCGAAACCTAATCATTGGGTCTTTCGTACGATTTCTGCTGGCAACATTCCTTTGTTCCGGGAAACCGCCTAAGGAGTCCTTCAGTCCAAATCTCGAGAGTTGAGTTGCCTGATTCTCCTACCCATGTATAGAGTTGATAGTTGGGTCCGGGATGGACTGATCACCCTACCCGACTCCTACTGTTCGCTCTGTACATCGAACTGGGGGATCAATGTAACTTCTCCCTCTTCTAATGGAAGTTAGGGGTGGCCTTATCGTTGATGCCTCTATCTTCGTCCTTTGGTTCTCCGGAGTGCTCTCTCGACGGTCAGGAACAACGACCCTTTGTTAGTGGTGTCGCGAAGATCTACACGAAGCGCAACGGATCAGATCGCCGACCTTCCTTCCGGTACCATGAGGCGGATCTCGAGGGCGAGATCCATTGTTAGTGGTGTCGAATTGTGGCATCCCGCAAAACCACTACTAGAAAATCGCGTTGAATTTGTGCATTGCATCGTCATCATCATGCATTGTTTGACTGCATCATTTGAAAAGCCTAGTTTTGAATGGTACAAAAACCCCTCTTTATTATAAAAGGCAAAACCCCGAAGGTATCGGATATTTTGTTTCACCTAAAAACTATTTGCAAAGTGGTTCTGTTTTAAATTAAAGAGGACCAAACAAACACAAATAATAAACAGCCCTGCTAAATCCTAGTCTCACCCAATCTATCCCTACCCACCAACAGCAGACCGCCACCTCACCCTCTCACCCAAACTATACCCACCTGCCACCTCATCCATCCAGCCTCTTCCCCTCCCTTTTTCACCTGGCCCAACCCTCACCCACCCTCTCTCTCCTCTCAGCCGCGTGGCCCCACCTCCCAGGGCCCCACCTTGTCAGCCTCTCACCCATCCCACCTTCCCCAAACACCCACCAGACCCAACCGCACTACACGCACTGTCCCAGCCTACCCCCGCGCCTCCCCGACTGGTGGCCCCCAGCCCGCTGCCCCTGGACCCCATTGGTCCCACCCCTGGCCCCCACGCGCCCTGCCTCTCCTGTGCTTCTTCCCCAGAGTCTCCTCTCCCCCTCAGGCGCGCACGCGACCGCTCCTCCTCCTCCTCCCAGGCTCCTCCGCCGGAGCCCAGCCCTTAGGCCACCGCCTCCCTTGAGCCCAGCGCCCGCCTCGCCCCCCTTCCCCTCTCAGGCCCCTCCCTCTCCGTGCTGCTCGCTCGCCGGCCCGACCCCAGAGCGCCGCCGTCGACCCCCCTCTTCCCCAAGCTCGCCCCGGACCCCGCTCCCTCTCCCGCCCGACGTCGCCTCCTCCCCGAGCGCGCCCACCTCGCCTCCCTCCGCCGCTTGCTGCACCAACCTGTCTCCCGCCGCCTCGCGCCTCCGGGCCCGCTTCGTCGCGCCGGGAGCTGCACCCGCTCGCCCGGCGCGTGCAGCCCCGCGCCTTCCCCACTCGCCCGCCGCCCGCTGGCGGCCCCGTGAAAGCTCCCACTCACGGCTCGCCCACCTCCGCCACCTCGCCGTCCGAGCTCCCCAACCAGCGCGACTCGGACCTCGCCGCCGCGCGTCCTGCGCCCGTCTGCCGTCGCCGCCAGCCGCGTCGCCCGACCACGGCGGATCCCTCCGCTCCCCTTTATGCTCCTCGCTGCCTCGCGCTCGCCGCCTTCCTCATGGAGGTCCCGCTGTCCCGCCTCTCGCCAAGAAGCAAGCCCGCTGGTACTCAGACCTCGCTAAGCTCGCCTCGAGGAGCATTGAACCACAGAGCCAAGATCAACCGAACCCGGCGCCGCTCAAGATCCCTTCACGGGTTGATGACCAAGGCGCAAGATCGCCACGGATGCGACAAGTTCTCCATCACGGAGCATCAAGACCGCCTCATGAGACCGACCCTCGGGACCGCCAAGATCGCCGAGACCCTAGACGCAAGACCTCCTTCAGGGGACGACAAGTACTCCGACGTGGACCCGATTGAAGCCAACCCGAAGACGATAGATGCGACGAGTACTTCCCCAGATCCAATGCCCCGAGGACGCCAAGACCCGAGTGCGCCGACATGGATCCGATGACGCCAACACGCCAAGATCTACCACATGAAGACCGTCAGATCAACGGTGACCCTCGACGAACCTCCGGCAAGATCCTCGATATGGCCAAGATCTACCGCAGCTGAGTCCGGCACCGACAAGTGAAGTCAGAACCACCAAGCCCTTCCTCGCGGAACAACAAGACCTACCTCTGCTATCCGAGAGAACGATCCCGCCGAGCCCGAACGCCGAACCTCGGACCTGCCGAACTCGAACCCCGAACCCCCAAGATCGCCGAGACCCCTAATGTGTGAACCTTCCCGACATATTTTATAATAACATAATAACCTTGTCGCATGTTATTTGACATCTCGCATGCATGTCATTGGTTTGGGGGCCTTATGCCGATTCACCTAATAATTAAATATGGGGCCCATATGCGGGCAAATCTAGTCTCATATCGGCCTCATTCAAACTTGTGTAGCGAACCGGTATCTTATCTTGCCCTGTTTAACAACATTTAATATGCGGGGTAGCTAAACAACTTGAACCGTTTAATAATTGTCGGGACCCCGGTTCCGCTTAATATGACCTAGTTGCATCGCACCTTTGCCATGTCATGAATCATGCATGCATCATGCCGATCTTATGCTGTGTATTGAATATTGCATCCGGTGTTTCTTCTAGTGATTTGGTTCTTCGCGGATAAGGCCGTTGAGTTGATGTGAGCTTCGCCCCGATCTTCGGGGAAAACCTTCGACAATGTTTTCAAAGCAGCATCTCCCTTTCTACCTATCTTACTTTTATAGTCTTTATTCCCTCCTGTTGATCTATTGCTATCTGTGTTGCGATGCTTTAGTTTCCGTACCTGTGATATACCGTGCAGCCCTATATTGCCTTGGACACATCCTATTACCTGTTGTTTGGTAGATGGTTGGCCTTGCGCGTCGTAGTCGCTTGCTCAAGTAATGTTGCGTGTTGTCAAATGCCACAGTTGCTGATGTTTTGCCGCATGTTGATGTTGGAGATGATTCTAGTTTTACTTATGTTCACTTTAAATTCTGTTTAACAACTAAAATTGAATAAGCAGAGGCATCGGTGGGTGATAGATAATATTTGGTTTCCGAACGCCCACTTGTGTCCCGTAAGACCCCGAGTACTTGATACCTGTTCCTTGATTTATCGCGCTATCCACATCCGGGAGGTATATGGGACCCGAGCCGAGCTTGATTCATTTTATTTCTAGGGCCACAAACTAGTTTGAGGTTTTATTTACGATCCTGCACTTATGCCATGCTTTATCGCTTTATTTACGATCAGCGAGGCACACTGATCGTTAGGAATTGTGACCCGCTTACGTGGTATCGACAAGCCCACCACACTTTCGGGTTCCCAGTTGCCATCACGCCCCACAAACCTTGAGGCCGTCTTGAGTCACTAGTCTATGGAATCTACTTAAGGTGGCCTGAAATATTTCTGAATCCTGTGATTGTTCAGTCGTGAAAGCCTCGTTGGGTTTTGATTTGGTTTTTCCGAGGTTGATCGAGCGTGTGTTGCTATTGGTGCACCCCGGCCGGGTAAAACTTTCTGAAAGCCGTGTCCACGGTTATGGACGACTTGGAGCACAGTATCTCGATCATAGACAAGCATAACTAAAGTTTACTGCTATAAATTTGACTTATAATGACTAGTAATCAGCTTCACTATAATGGAATGGCTAATTAATACTGCTCACAATTGCTTGTTTGGTTGTCGCTTGCGACCATTGTACCTGACTAGTAAGTATTGCAACTACAACGGAATGGCTGAATAAAAGTACCAACAACTGCTGGGTTTTGGGTTTATCTCATGCCATCTGTATCTGATTAGTAAGAGTTACAACTATAACGGAATGGTTAATTAAAAGTGCCTACTGCCTATTTTATCAGGACGACTACCTAAACCTGACTAGTAAAGTGCCGCAACTATAACTGAATAAGTAAAACTGCCAACTGTGTGTGAGTTCCTCGGTTGACTTCCTCGTTTGGTCTCGAGGGGGAAACACCAGGATGGGTTTGTTTGGTGTTAGCTTCAGGTTGGATCCGGATAGGTCATTCTTACCCCTCTCTGATAACCGCCAGATGTATCGAGTCTCTATAGGTTGCTTAGTGCGTGCTGCCGCTGCCGCTCAGTCCACCATACCTATGTAGGCGAGGACCGCCGAATTCTAGCCTCGCTGCATCGGCCTCGATCGACGCCCTCTTTTCCTTTGCCCTTTGTCGGCACCCCTTTTGTTTAAGCAGGTTTTGAGATCGACGCCATTAGTGGTTACCCTTCCGGCTTGGCCTCGGTGGTTATGGACGCCATTGGTTATTCTTCGGCTCTTAGCCCCATTTGCATCTTGTCCGTAGCCGGACGCCTATCGCTTTCAAGGTGATTTGGATCTTTGTATATTATATTTGTATTCTTGACTCCTTGAGTCGCCGTTATATATATATCTGCTCAGGGGTCCCGTCGAGGACTGTTGTGTAATGTTATTACTTCGCTTTTCCACCCGCATTTAAAGTGCTGGTGCACCTTTGAATCGTTTCTATGCGGATTTGGCGAATTTTGCTCAAACTTGCATAGGTCCGATTCTGAGGGTGTTACAAAGTGGGAGACTGAAGGGAATATGCCCTGAGAGGCAATAATAAAGTGTTTATTATGTGTATTCCAAGTATATGATAGATGTTTATTTTGCATGCTATAATTGTATTAATACGGAAACGTTAATACATGTGTGTTTAATAAACAAACAGAAAGTTCCTAGTTATGCCTCTCTCATAAACTAGCTCGTTGATTAACAAGATGATCAAGGTTTCCTGATCATGGACATTGGATGTTGTTAATAACGGGATCACAACATTAGTGTAATGGTGTGATGAACACTCATCCGAAGTATAGCATTACGATCAAAGTCATTAAGTTTATATTGCTATAACAACTTACGAAGTGATCATAATCCTTAGACCATGAGATCATGTCAATCACTAACACCGGAAGAGTTTCTTGATAACATCAAACGTCACACGTAATGTGGGTGATTATAAAGATGGATTCGAACTAATAAAGTGTTATGTTGAGGCTCATGGATCAAGAGTGGAATTTGTTCATCCCGATGACGGATAGATATACTCAGGCCCCTCGGTGATATCACATTGATTAGCTTGCAAGCAAGTGATTTGATCACTAGAATGTTATATCACGGAACGAGAAAGAGTGCATGTCAAACGAGATCAAACTAGGTATGGAGATACCTATGATCGTATCTGACATGTAATATATCGTGAAACAAAGGGATTAAGATACTAGCGTAAAGGTTCCGACGATCACAAGAAAGTCATCGTTGAATGTGTGGGAGTCGATGGGTCTCCAGATCCCGCTTCGATTATTGATCCGAGAGGGGTCTCGATCATGTCCGCATTATTCACGAACCGTAGGGTGACACACTTAAGAGACACCGACATCCAATTGGAGCAAAAGTTTCATGCGAAAAATAAAAAGGAAAGCAGGAATTTATTTCACTAGACACCGAAACTGCTTTTCGGTTGAAATTGCAAACCGGGTTCGCATGTGAAATGGAATACTAGCAAGGTTTTATGTGAATGTTTGTTAATTAAATTAATTAACAAAATTCTGAATAAATAAATAAAAGAGTTTTATTTAATGAGAGCTTGCATTAAATTTGGTGGAAATTTAATGCATGTGAGTGATTTTTGAGTGGAGGCTTTTAATGGGAGTGGAGGCTTTTCATTTTGAGTGGGAGCTCCACCCACATGAATGTGGAAGAGGTGGGGAAGCCCCATGGCTGGGCGCCATGCCCTTGGGTGCCCCCTCTCCCTATAAAAGGCCCCCTCTCCTCCTCTCACAACACACCTCCTCGTGAAGGATCTCTCTCCCCTCTAGAATTTATCCCATGGTCTCGGACTAGCGAGATACATGTTCCTGGCTATTCGGCAAGAAAGAGTTGTGCTTCGCTGCATCGCTGGAGCGAGGAGGCGAGGTTGCTCGGTGCCTCAACGTGTGTGAAGCACGGATGCGCTGATTTATGGCGCTTAGGACTTCCTCGATCTTGAGATCGGCAAGAGATCGTTTACATCAACCACGAGTTGAACTCGTTGCTTTGTCGGCCTTCAAGGGTATGTTCTCTACGGATATACATCTCGCTTGTTTGTATCTAGTAGATGGATCTTGGTATATAGTTCACATCGTAGGAAAATTTTTGTTTTCTATGCTGCGAACCCTTCATTTATAACCAGGAATAACATAATTTATTACATCTTACATAGCTCATTTGGCTATCTCATTACAATACAGCAGAATTTAACAATAGCATGGTGTCCTTCATCTTCAAAGTGCCACAGGCAGACATGTTGGTTGTAGACTTGTAATCCTAATCATTAAACTTCACTAATATCAAACAAACCTGCAACATAACAAGTTACAGCCACAAGGGTCAATACATTTGAATTGTATTGTCAGGTGATACTATGGTAGTATAGTGGAGTCTATCATCTATATGCATTTGGCTAAGTGGAGCTTAGGCTTGTTTTGCTTAAAATAGATTTTCCTTATCATTTGAAAACACTAAGTTTTTGCTTGACAAAATCTTTCCCAAGGCATCTCCCAATAGAAATTGGTGATCCTTCAATCCCTTGTTCACCCACAAGATTTTAACTTAGAAATTGGGATGAGGAGATTCTTGATAGCTTCCATGTCTTGATGCTCAAATTGTCCTTTGCAGGACATGGCTAAGTACTTAGATTTTACACTGCAGGTGGTGCACTTTCCCACAAGACTTGGTTTCACCAAGACAAGATCTTCGAAGCCTTCCCTTAGACCGTAATGGACGTTCTCCAACCTATCATTCCCTACCACCAACTGTCCATTTGGCTAAGTTATTGCAACCTATATGATCCGCAGAGCCCATAATGCCAAGTGGTACTTGAAGCTTCTCAACATTTGACATCTCAAATCTCTTTGTTCTGGGTGGCCATCCACAAGTGTGATACACTGGGTAGTCCATTGAAATGGGCCCCGAGTAACCACTCAACACAAACCAATCCTTCCATTCCACCTGTGTGATTCATTTACTTAGTTGTTTTATTAATCAAAACACAAGTCCTCGACTTAGAAATATTTCCATAGTATGAATATATATTCCACCCTTATTTTCTACTAAGCTAAGCATGGTAGTAGTAGGAATCTTAACTTAGGAAATTCTACTAAGGTTTCATCTACTAGGATTTCCCATAGCATAGTTTATACTTAGCAAAAATTCCATGCAAGTCCTACTTAGAAATATCACTAATGTATAGTGAAAATAATGGGACAAAAGTATGAAGCATCACTTGCCTTTTTATCGTTGATGATCGTACACTTCTCACAATCATACACATTGCACTCCGTGTAATCTAAACGATAAATACATACACCATAATAAATAACCAATCCAAGAGCCAAATAACATGCAAATGAACACATGGCATGAACAACCAACATACAAACCTATTAAGATTATCTATATTATTTCATTGTCGGTTAATGTTCTTTATATGGTTTACCATGCAAGATAATTTATGTCATATGTTTTCAGCGTTTCTACAAGTTGCAAGGATTTTAGATATATCTTATTTGATAAATTTGGATGAGCCAATCAAAAGTGGTGAATTTTGGAAGATTGCTGAATTCATATACTTAAAAAATTATTCTATAGTTTAAGTTTGGTCACAACCCAGCCAACTGAGGCCACTTCCGGCACATACGTACGCAGCCATTAGATCTTGGGTGAAAGACAATCTAAATCGTTAATTGAGGCGAATAAGCCTGATTTATTGATTTTATTTCGGACAGGGAGACGTGAGTCTTATGAGGTTGTCTAAGTGACGAGAGTACTAGGACAATCAACAAAGTGCAAGGACCATGCAGGCAAGCAAAAGCATGCACGATCCATGTTCCACTTATATATCAATTAGCATTTATTTTAGTTTGTAGCCCGCAACATTAGTAAGCATGCAACAAATCACAAAATTATGCTGGTTGATTATAGTGCATTGCGGTCAGCCATTCCTCTATACTTGGCAGCTAGGAATATTTTTTTGGATCAAAAGGTAGACATGCGAAAGGGTACTAGTATGTGAGCATTATATTGATTGATTTGGTTTCCTAGTTTAGATAATTTTGGGATCTGATGCTAATGGACAGAGGACGTGATTTGTGACATTTATCTGAAAGCTTTAACTTAAAATGATTTATAAAATTAATGTTATGGATGAGATAGTCAGTTCGCCATATTTGATTTTGATTGATTTAAACTTGTCTAAAATTAAAGTTTTATGATTCCATCGGGTTATATATTTCTTATAGATTCCCTGGGGTATAAAGTTTACAAAATTTGGATGCAGAGAACTAAAGTTATGATTTTTGGAAGTTTATAGTCTATCGTAGACAGAAATCTGAAAATAATAAAATATATGACCCGATAGCATAATAAGATTAGCATGTATCCTCAGCTATGAGATCTTTTACGCCTATTGGATGAAGGTTGGACAGCTGAAAAGAAAAGACAGAGTAGCAGCTCACTGGTTGAGTCGTTGATGAGCAAGACGCCGATTTCCTCGCCACCGGTCATTGGCCTCATTATAATAGTCTTGCTTGAGATACTCCTCAGACAGCTCATTCGACGGCATCCTTGGCGACTTCGACGAGACTCCTCATGATAGTCACGCCGCTCGGCACGACGCATTTACGGCTTGGCTCCAGGCCGCACGACAAACAAACATGAGAAGACACAAGAACATGTCCATGAGGTAGGGCGTGATTGAGTCCTCGGATAGAAAGAATAGGGCTAGAGGTTCATATATGCAACGTACCGGTCCGATGAACTCGCCAAGATCTTGATTAAAACGTCGACCACATAAATTATTATAAAGCTTCTGTAAGAAAATTTTGAGAACAAAAGTTGAAAAAGAGAAGGGGCACGAAGTGACGTGCTCCGTTTTATTTGGTATGACCTTAGAAAGGAGATTAGGAAAGCTATTCAAATTAATGATATTCTGGTCACGAGATTGAATTGAGAAATTAAGACGTTAAAGTGGGAAATTAAGAGTCTGAATTGAACCTGCATTAAATTCCCAACAATTTTCGTGTTGATGGCGAAACGTTTCTGAGTCTTGAATGCCATAAAATGGGAGGGGGAGAAATGAGTCCATGAGTGTAACGTACTGAAGGGAATATGCCCTGAGAGGCAATAATAAAGTGTTTATTATGTATATTCTAAGTATATGATAGATGTTTATTTTGCATGCTATAATTGTATTAATACGGAAACATTAATACATGTGTGTTTAATAAACAAACAGAAAGTTCCTAGTTATGCCTCTCTCATAAACTAGCTCGTTGATTAACAAGATGATCAAGGTTTCGATCATGGACATTGGATGTTGTTAATAACGGATCACAACATTAGTGTAATGATGTGATGAACATTCATCCAAGTATAGCATTACGATCAAAGTCATTGTGTTTATATTGCTATAACAACTTACAAGTGATCCTAATCCTTAGACCATGAGATCATGTCAATCACTAACACCGAAGGGTTTCTTGATAACATCAAACGTCACACCGTAATGTAGGTGATTATAAAGATGGATTCGTAACTAATAAAGTGTTATGTTGAGGCTCATGGATCGAGAGTGAAATTTGTTCATCCCGATGACGGATAGATATACTGGCCCTCTCGGTGATATCACATTGATTAGCTTGCAAGCAAGTGATTTGATCACTAGAATGTTATATCACAGCAACGAGAAAAGACTGCATGTTAGTAACGAGAACAAACTAGTTATCGAGATACCGATGATCGAATCTCGGACATGTAATATATCGTGAAACAAAGGGATTAAGATACTAGCGTAAAGGTTCCGACGATCACAAGAAAGTCATCGTTGAATGTGTGGGAGTCAAGATGGGTCTCCATCCCGCTTCGATTATTGATCCGAGAGGGGTCTCGATCATGTCCGCATTATTCACGAACCGTAGGGTGACACACTTAAGAGACACCGACATCCAATTGGAGCAAATGTTTCATGCCGAAGAATGAATAAGCGCAGGAATTTATTTCACTAGATACCAAACAAAGTTTTCAGTGAAATTGCATAAAGTGGTTATGCATGTGAAATAGAATTCTAGCAAGGGGTTATTTGTGAATGTTTGTCATTAAAGTAATTGACAAAATTCTGAATAAAATAAAATAGTTTTATTTAATGAGAGTTTGCATTAAATTTGGTGGAAATTTAATGGGAATTTGAGTAGACTTTTGAGTGGAGGGAATTTAAAGGGCATTTTGTGAGTCGAGTGTCCACCCACATGAATGAAGGAGGGGAGGGGGCATCCCCCATGGCCGGCGGCCACACCCTTGGGTGCCCCCCCCTCCTCCTATAAAAGGAGCCCCCCTCTTCACTTGTCTCTCACACCTCCTCGTGAAGGATCTCTCTCCCCCTCTAGAATTTATCCCCCATGGTCTCGGACTAGCGAGATACATGTTCCCGGTGGCTATTCGGCAAGAAAGAGTTGTGCTTCCGCTGCATCGCTGGAGCGAGGAGGCGGAGGTTTCGGTGCCTCGAACGTGTGTGCGAGCGGATGCGCCGCTAATTTGCGGCTTAGGACTTCCTCTCGATCTTGAGATCGGCAAGAGATCATCTACATCAACCACCGTTGAACTCTAAGCTTTGTCGGTCTTCAAGGGTATGTTCTCTACGGATATACATCCGCCGCTGTTTGTATCTAGTAGATAGATCTTGGTATATAGTTCACATCGTAGGAAAATTTTTGTTTTCTATGTCGCGAACCCTACAAAGGGTATCGAGCGGATCTATGCGTAGATACTTTACATGGGTACACATATGAGTATGTGGGCGATGATGATCATGTTGTTGCACCTTTGTTGTAATTTTGGATATTGGTGGCATAGTTGGATGAAGGCCGACAAACTTTACATGTCCTCGCACATGAGACCTGCTCCACGCTTGACATGCAACTAGTTTGCATAAGTGGCTAGCGGTGTCTGCTCTCCTACTATAGTCAATATCTATTTTGCAAGCGAGTTGTCAACAATTTGATTATCCTCGCTAGGTTCATGTTCGTAGGTAAGAAAGGTTCTATCTCGAAAGCCCTAAGCCACGTAAAACTTGCAATGGATAAATTAGAGGCGCCTAGTTTAGATTGTTGTGGGCTAGTGTTATGATATAGTAGTGTTGTAAGTAGAAGTATGAGATGATACTCTTACAACACACATAGCGTAAAATCCATAGACCTTGGATTTACACATATAGGTATGATAGTGATCATACCACGATGCACATGATAGAGATCATCCGGGAACCATATCATTTCACTAATAAACATATGATGTTTTATAGCATCTTATATTGCTTGTTTAGCGCTTTGTTAGCATAATAAGATGATCCTCTTTAAATATCAAGATAAGAATGTGTTCTTCCTTTAGTATGCACCGATTATGTTTTCGCCGCCCAAGACATCACGTGATGATCGGGTGTTCTTGGATCCATCACCATATTTCGGTGTAAAACAGCTACACACGCAATACTAAGGTTCTAACTTGGCGATCCTATCATGTATGCATATGGCCTCTAACACGCATCAAAGGTTAAGCATGAGTCATATAGTAGATATGATGCCCATTTGATGCTCGCCTTTGAAGCTACACCGACTCACGTGATGATCGGACTTGGTGTAGTGGATTTGGTTCATGTAATCACCAAAAAGGCATGAGGGATGTCGTTTTTGAGTGGGAGTTCATTCGTAATATGGATTAGTTGAACTCAATCTATCATACACTTAGTCTAAACTTTACAAATTCTGTTGTAGATGGCACCACCTGCTTTTAATTTCAATGTGTTCATGGAGAAAGAGAAACTTGCAATGAACTGTAGCAACTTTACCGAATGGGCCATGAATTTGAGGATTCTCCTCTCTGCCGCACAAAAGCAATATGTGCTAGAAGCGCCGTTAGGACCCCCACCTTTTGAGGATGCCCCTGACGAGGAGAAGAATGTCTATCAGACTCGTCAGGAGGACCACAACTTAGTTCATTGCGGCATATTGTATGGGCTAGAGCCGGAGCTTTGAAAGCGTTTCGAAAACGGCAATGCAATTGATACAATGGGTGAGTTGAAAATGATTTTCGACACACATGTCAGTCAGAGAGCTACAACGCTCGTAAAAGTTCTTTAGTTGATGATGGAAGAGCACATGCTAGTGAGCATGTACTCAAGATGTCGAGTTACCGATAAGCTTGTGTCCTTGGGAATATCGATTCCCATTGACTTAGGCATCCATCTTTCATAGCCTCCGCCACCTAGCTATAAGAGCTTCGTGATGAACTATAATATGCAAGGCATGAAGAAGTCTCTCCCGAGCTTCACAATGCTTAAAACTACGTATGGAGATCAAAAGGAACATCAAGTGTTGATGATCAATAGGAACACCGGTTTCAAGAAAGACAAGAAGGAAAACGGAAGGAAGTAAGGCAAGCCGTTGCCGCGCTGAAAAGAAACCCGAGTTGGACCTAAGTCGATTCCGAAAGTGCTACTATTGTAAGGGACCGACCATCGAAGCGCAATCGCCCCAAGTATCCGCATAAGAAGGCGGCAAGGCAAACAAAGGTATATATGATATACATGTTATTGATGTGTACTTGACTAGTGCTCGCAGTAGCACCGGTATTTGATACCGGTTCTTGCCATAATATTTGTAACTCGAATCGGGGCTGCGAAGCGACCGCTAGCAAGGGGTGAGGTCAAGATGCGTTTCAATGGATCAAGCGTTGATGTGATCGCCATTTAACGCTGCCTCTCCACTTGCCGCCGGGATTAGTTATAAACTTGAATAAATGTTATCCGGTGCCGTGACCGAGCATGAACATTGTATCCGGATCGTGTTTGATGCGTGGTTATTCATTTAAACCGAGAACAATGGTTGTTCCATTTATATGAATGAAATCTTTTATGGTCATGCACCGATGATGAATGGTTTATTTCTATTAGATATCGGCGATAATGTTACACATATTCATAATGTTGATGCTAAAAGGATTAAACTTAATGATGATATATCCGATATATGTGGCAATCGCCGCCTAGGTCATATTGGCGTTAACGATGAAGAAGCTCCATTCGGATGGACTTTTGGAATCACTTGATTATGAATCATTTGATACATGTGAGCCATGCCTTATGGGCAAGATGACTAGAACGCCGTTTCGGCTCAATGGAACGGGCGGATTTATTGGAAATCATACATTCGATGTATGTGGTCCAATGAGTGTGTCAAGACGAGGTGGATATCGTTATTTTGTTACTTCCACGGATGATTTGAGTAGATACGGTTATATCTACTTGATGAAACACAAGTCCGAAACCTTTGAAAAGTTCAAGGAATTTCGTAATGAAGTGGAAAATCATCGTAATAGAAAGATCAAATTTCTACGGTCCGACCGTGGAGGTGAGTATCTAAGTTACGAGTTTAGCACTCACATGAAAGAGTGTGGAATTGTTTCACAACTCACACTGCGGAACACCACAAATAAATGGTGTGCTGGAACGCCGTAATCGCATTTTATTAGATATGGTTCGATCTATGATGTCTCCGACGGACTTGCCGTTGTCATTTTGGGGTTATGCACTAGAAACTGCTGCATTCACTTTAAATCGACACCATCTAAACTGCTGAAAAGACACCAGATGAATTGTGGTTTGGAAACAAACCTAAGTCATTTCTAAAGTTTGGGGATGCGATGTTTATGTGAAGAAACTTCAATCGATAAACTCGAACCCAAAGCGGAAAATGCGCCTTCATAGGATACCCTAAAGAAACTATTGGGTATTCCTTCTATCACGCATCCGAGGGCAAGGTTTTTGTTGTTAAGAATGGATCCTTTCTAGAGAAGAGTTAAAGGTGTGAGTAGCTCAAGGTAGAACTCAAGAGGTTGTGGAACCTTCTCTTCTAAGTATGGCGAGTAGCGCAGCCCGAAGTTGTTCCGGAGTTGGCTCCCTGCTGAAGAGGGAACTAATGATAATGATCATGAAACTCCGAAGAGAGTACTACGAACCTCACAGTCAAACAGACGCTGCAGCCCCGAGTCAGACGGAAATCCTGCCATGAATTTCATGGTTGATGAAAATGATGACCTGCGTATGAAGAAGCGATGATGAGTCCGGATTACAACAAATGGTTAGAAGCCATGAAATCGAGATGGAATCCATGTATGAAAATCAAGTTTGGAACTTGGTGGACTTACCTCACCACCAAAGGCCGTGGAGAACAAATGGATTTTCAAAAGGAAAACCGATCGATGGTAATGTGACCGTTTATAAAGCTCGACTTGTCGCAAAGGGGTTTCACAAATTCAAGGAGTTGACTATGATGAGACTTTCTCTCCGTAGCGATGCTAAAGTCATTAGGATTATGTTAGAAATTGCTGCATATTTCGATTATGAGATATGGCGTATGGATGTCAAAACCGCTTTCTCAATGGTAATATTGAAGAAGAGTTGTATATGATACAACCAAAGGGTTTTGTCGATCCTAAGGATGCTAACAATGTGCAAGCTTCACGATCCATCTATGGATTGAAGCAAGCATCACGGTTGGAATCTCCGCTGATGAGGTGATCAAAGAGTTTGGATTTGTCCAAACTTATGGAGAAGCTTGTATTTACAAGAAAGTGAGTGGGAGCAATGTGGCATTTCGATATTATATGTGGATGACATATTATTGATGAAATGATATAGATCTTTTAAACAGTGTTAAAAGTTATCTAAACAAAGAAATTTTCAATGAAGGACCTAGGTGAAGGCCATACATATTAGGCATAAAGATCTATAGAGATAGATCTAGGCGCCTAATAGGGCTATTGCAAAGTACATACCTTGATAAGATTTTAAAGAAGTTTAAATGGACGGAAGTAAGAAGGGTTCTTACCTTTGTTGCAAGGCAAGACATTGAGTAAGACTCAAAGTCCGGCCATGAAGAAAGAGAGATAATGGACAAAGTCCCTATGCTTCACCCATAGGCTCTATAATGTACGCCATGCTATGTACAAGACCGGATGTGGCACATGCTATTATTTTGACTAGTAGGTACCAATCGGATCCGTGTTCGAACATCGGATAGCGGTCAAGAATATCCTTAAGTACTTACGAAGAACTAAGGATATGTTTCTTATAATGGAGGTGAAGAAGAGCTCGTTGTTAAGTGTTATGTCGACGCTTAGCTTTGATAATCGATCCGGATGACTCTAAGTCTCAATCCGGTAAGTATTTCTCATGAATGGCAGAGCGGTTAGTTGGAGGAGCTCCAAACAACCCGTAGCGGGATCAACAACGGAGGTCGAATATGTTGTCGCTCAAGCGGCTCAGAGCTTTGATGAAGGAGTTCATATCCGAACTAGGAGTGGTGGCAAACGCGTTGGACCCAATGGTGATCTATTGTGACAACAATGGTGCCATTGCCAATGCCAAAGAGCCAAGGTCTCACAAGCATTCCAAGCATATTAAGCGGTTTCACCCATCCGTGAGCATGTCAAGGATGGAGATATAAAGATTTAGAAGTACATACGGATCTCAATGTAGCAGATCCGCTGACTAAAACTCTCCCTAGAGCAAAACATGATCAACACCGTAACTCAATGGGTGTTAGATTTATCACTATGTAACTAGATTATTGTCTCTAGTGCAAGTGGGAGACTGAAAGGAATATGCCCTGAGAGGCAATAATAAAATGTTTATTATGTATATTCCAAGTATATGATAGATGTTTATTTTGCATGCTATAATTGTATTAATACGGAAACATTAATACATGTGTGTTTAATAAACAAATGTAAAGTTCCTAGTTATGCCTCTCTCATAAACTAGCTCTTTGATTAACAAGATGATCAAGGTTTCGATCATGGACATTGATGTTGTTAATAACGGATCACAACATTAGTGTAATGGTGTGATGAACATTCATCCAAGTATAGCATTACGATCAAAGTCATTGTGTTTATATTGCTATAACAACTTACGAAGTGATCCTAATCCTTAGACCATGAGATCATGTCAATCACTAACACCTAAGAGTTTCTTGATAACATCAAACATCACACCGTAGTAGGTGATTATAAAGATGGATTCGTAACTAATAAAGTGTTATGTTGAGGCTCATGGATCGAGAGTGGAATTTGTTCATCCCGATGACGGATAGATATACTGGGCCCTCTCGGTGATATCACATTGATTAGCTTGCAAGCAAGTGATTTGATCACTAGAATGTTATATCATAGGAACGAGAAAAGAGTGCATGTCGGCGAGATCAACTAGGTATGGAGATATCGATGATCGAATCTCGGACATGTAATATATCGTGAAACAAAGGGATTAAGATACTAGCGTAAAGGTTCCAACGATCACAAGAAAGTCATCGTTGAATGTGTGGGAGTCAAGATGGGTCTCGGATCCCGCTCGATTATTGATCCGAGAGGGGTCTCGATCATGTCCGCATTATTCACGAACCGTAGGGTGACACACTTAAGAGACACCGACATCCAATTGGAGCAAATGTTTCATGCCAAAAGAATGAATAAGCATGTGAATTTATTTCACTAGATACCAAACAGTTTTCGGGTGAAATTGCATAAAGTGGTTATGCATGTGAAATAGAATTCTAGCAAGGGTTATTTGTGAATGTTTGTCATTAAAGTAATTGAAAAATTCTGAATAAAATAAAAGAGTTTTATTTAATGAGAGTTTGCATTAAATTTGGTGGAAATTTAATGGGAATTTGAGTGGACTTTGAGTGGAGGGAATATAAAGGGCATTTTGTGAGTGGAGTGTCCACCCACATGAATGAAGGAGGGAGGGGCAGCCCCCATGGCCGCGGCCACCCCCTGGGTGTGCCCCCTCCTATAAAAGGAGCCCCTCCTCACTTGTCTCTCACACCTCCTCGTGAAGGATCTCTCTCCCTCTAAAATTTATCCCATAGTCTCGGACTAGCGAGATACATGTTCCAAGTGGCTATTCGCAAGAAAGAGTTGTGCTTCACCGCATCGCCGGAGCGAGGAGGCGGAGGTTGCTCGGTGCCTCGAACGTGTGTGCGAGCACGGATGCTGGCTGATTTACGGCGCTAGGACTTCCTCTCGATCTTGAGATCGGCAAGAGATCGTTTACATCAACCACGAGTTGAACTCGTAAGCTTTGTTGGTCTTCAAGGTATGTTCTCTACGGATATACATCCGTCTGTTGTTTGTATCTAGTAGATAGATCTTGGTATATAGTTCACATCTTAGGAAAATTTTTGTTTTCTATGTCATGAACCCTACACGACAAGCTCCGCCTAAACATAAACAAGGAAGACAATCGATCTTTTTGTATGTTCGGTCTAGATGTGCCAAGAATGCGCCCAAGAAAAAGGTGAAAACAGAAACGGAGAAAAAAAATGGGGAGAAAGAGGGTTGTTCGGTTGGGCTGAATTTAGACCGAATTGACTGAATCGGCCAAGTTGGGTTGTTTTTTTATTCTTTTCGTTTTTATTTTCTAGTTCTAATTTATTTTTTCAATTTTATTCAAAATTTTACCAAACTTTTCAGAAAATTTTATATAAAATATAAGTTGATATTTTATGCCAATTAGAGTATTTGTAATATATATTTTTAAAGTCTAATTCATTTAGAAATTGAGCATGTCACGTTGGCCTATACAGTATATTTTCTTAATTCTTGTTTATTTCATATCTTTTGATTTAGAGCTCCAAAAAAAGGTCAAACAAGTTTGTAAAGTTTTATAAAATATTTATTTATTATTATATATCATTTAAGTATACTTTTGTTTCATTCAATTATGGATTTCGTCCATGGCCTAAATTAATTTTGGGAATATTTTCTTATTTCTTTTTATCTTATATTGTTCACAACTTTTTATCTAGGGACCCAAATAAGGTGAAATCAATTTGTTACTTACCTTTATATCACTTAGAAATGACTTTTCTCAAAATTAATTATATGGAACGAAGCCATAGATATGAATTGAAATTGATGTGATGATTTTCTTATTTGGCTTTAGGTTTTGGGTATGTTCCGTTTCCATTGGTTTAAAATGCAAGTTCTTAATGATGATGATGCATGCCATGCATTTGAAATTTTGAAATCTTGTTTGTCACTTTCTCATTCAAAATTGTTTTAAGTAAGGTTTTGATGTTTCTAATTAGAAGCAAAAAGTTTCTTTTCCCTCTAAATTTTATCCTTTATTTATTTTATTTTTTTATTTTTCACATTTCAAAATTTAGAAAATTTTGGGATGTGACAATTACCTTTGACATGATGGCCTCATGAGCTAACTTTAGCCTACCATGGGAGAGTAGAAGATCCTCATGCGAGCTTGAGAGCTTAACATGAATTTCTTCTAATTTCCCATAGTTGCTAGTTAGAAAAGCAAGTTGAGCCTTTAGCTCAACATTATCCTTCAAAATAGATGCTTCACAAGAAATAGAGTTAGTAGCACAAGCATCATCACTATTTGCAAAAGGTGAGGGCAACTTGGCAAGCTCTTTTGAATATGAAGCTTTAAGTTGCTCATGCGACTCGGTGAGTTTGATGAGCTCCCTCTTAACGACCCGAGAGCCATTTTCGAGGTGCTTAAAATCCTCAACAAGTTTAACATATAAGCAACTTCAAGTTCATCATTTTTAATCTTGAAGGAGTTTGCCACCGCAAGTTCTCTATCATGGTATTCCTTTACTCTAGATAATTTTAGAGTAAAAGTCTCCAAAAGAGATTCTTTGGTGGTTTGTTCTTCTTCAAGGGAGTCCTTTAGTTGAGCAATTTCATTAGCATACTCACGTTCAAGCGCAAACTTTTCATAAATTATGTTTTCTTGCTCCTCATTAAGATCATTGCCTTCTATAGCATAATGCAAAATTTCAATGAAGTTGGAGGAAGAAATTTTATTTTTGAAGAGAGCGCTATAGACAACCTCTCCCATTTTCTTAATAGAGATAATATCATACTTACCTCGATAATCATCATTATCATTCTCAATCTCATCATCATCATGAGATACAATGGGATCCAAAGAGGTTACCTTTGTTCCCTTAGCCATAAGGCATATGTGAGAACCAGAATAAGGTGATGATGAGATTGCACTTGTAGCTCTATTCAAGACCTTGTCCTGGCCCATAGAATCTTCATTTTCCTCTACATGGTTAGCAACACAAGCAATAGAGGAAATAGAAGCATTTTTATCATGGCAACAAGACAACACAAGCATATCATCATGATAATTATTCAAGCCATTACAACATGATATGCAAGGACTATCAACACAAGCATGTAAGGAGTTAGTAGTGCTCGAAGTGTTAAAGTCCAAAGTTAGATCATTGCAACTAGATAGGGATGAAGGATTACAAAGAGTAAGCACACTATCCACATTGAAATTTCTATCACCACTAACCGTATCATTACCTTGTGAAAAATCACATGTTGGTGAAGTGATAGGCGATGAGAAATCATCTCGACCGAAAGTGGAAGCAACACAATCATCCTCAATAATGTTGGACTTGCTATATTTATCTTGAAGCTTGGTCCATATTTCATGAGCACTTAATAAGGAATGATAGAAGAAAGAACTACATTGCTCACAACATGCAAAAGAATTTTAGTATCTAGAGCATCTATATGAGAGTTCAACTTCTCCTCTAAAGATTCATTTTGGGGATCCACGGAGGAGAGAAACCCATATATAGATATCCCTTGATAATTGGGTGATTTTTTCAAATAAATTAAGCATGCGAATTTTCCAAACATCATAATTTGTGCCATCGAATGTGAACATGTCATTGTGCACTAATCCCTAGCCGACATCTTTACTCTCAAGGTGAAGCCTAAAATGAGAGACCGGCTCGATACCAATTGAAAAGGATACAGATGCCGCTTAGAGGGGGTGAATAGGCGGTTTAAAACTTTTACGAGATGGGATTAACAAAGGCGTAATAAAACTAGCGCTTACTTTGTCAAGCACAAAACCTATATAAACTACGGTTCACCTATGTGCACCAACAACTTATGCTAAATAAAACAAGCAACTATGTGATAGCTAGATATAATAATTCAAGCACCAAGGCTATCACAAAGTAAAGTGCATAAGTAAATAGCTGTATAGAGATAACCGAGGCACGCTGGAGACGATGATTTCTTACCGAGTTCCTCCCATAAAGAGAGTACGCCTGCTGGAGAGGGGTGGTATCAAACCACATACGCCACAAAAGGCCTCCCTTATTCTCCGTGAATCTCACCCCAATGGGATCGATCCACACTTCCACTATCGGTGCACTTGTCGGTGGCAACCTAACCTCTCACAAGGTTGGGGCACTTCTCCACAACTTAATCGGAGGCTCCCAACAAATGCCACCAAGGCCACAACCGCAACACCAACAAACTGCCTAGGGTTCCAAGAACCCAAGAGTAAAAAGCTTCTCAACTTTCACTCACCAAATCCTCCGAGGAGAACTCAAACCGATGCACCAAATGCAATGGCAAGAACACGGGAAGTGCTCAAGTCCTTCTCTCCCAAAGTCCACAAAAGCTACAAAAGCTAGTGGGAGAATAAGAGAGGAAGAACACACGAGGAAATCCACAAAAGAAACCCCAAGATCTAGATCCCAATATGTTTCCCTCACATAGAGGAGAGATGGATTGGTGGAGTTGTAGATCTAGATATCCCCTTTCAAATCCCCCTAAAAGATTCAAGAAATATGGGAGGGATTGAGAGTATTTGCAAGCTCTTGAAGGTCAAAACAATGAAGGAGAGAGAGAATTCAAGCAACAGGCCTAAGGAGGAAGAAGGGGTCTATTTATACCCCTCCCCAACGAAATATGACCATTTGGGACCTTCCAGGCCGGATAATCCGCCTCCCGGATATTCGGGTTCCCAAGTTAAAATGGCTAAGGACTTCTGGCGACTTCAAGATAGGCGGATAATCCTCAAGGACCGTAAAATCCGCCTACCATCGGGAGCCATGCTCAAAGTCCTTAGCCGCTTTACAAAATTGGGCGGATAATCCGCCTCATGGCCGGATAATCCGCCGAAACCGGCAGAACATCAAAACTGAAACCATCATAACTTTTCATCCTGACCGATTTTTATGATCTTGGGCTCGTCAAGGAATATGCCCTGAGAGGCAATAATAAAATGTTTATTATGTGTATTCCAAATATATGATAGATGTTTATTTTGCATGCTATAATTGTATTAATACAGAAACGTTAATACATGTGTGTTTCATAAACAAATGAAAGTTCCTAGTTATGCCTCTCTCATAAACTATTTCATTGATTAACAAGATGATCATAGTTTCCTGATCATAGACATTGGATGTTGTTAATAACGAGATCACAACATTAGTGTAATGGTGTGATGAACATTCATCCGAAGTATAGCATTACGATCAAAGTCATTGAGTTTATATTGCTATAAACAACTTACTAAGTAGTCCTAATCCTTAGACCATGAGATCATGCCAATCACTAACACCGGAAGAGTTTCTTGTTGACATCAAACGCCACTCCGTGAATCGGGTGATTATAAAGATGGCTTCAAAGCTACTAAAGTGTTATGTTGAGAATAATGGATCAAGAGTGGAATTTGTTCATCCCGATGACGGATAGATATGCTCGGGCCCTCTCGATGATATCACATTGGTTAGCTTGCAAGCAAGTGATTTGATCACTAGAATGTTATATCACGAACGAGAAAAGAGTGCATGTCAAGAACTAGATCAACTAGGTATGGAGATACCGATGATCGGATCTCGGACATGTAATATATCGTGAAACAAAGGGATTAAGATACAAGCGTAAAAGGTTCCGACGATCACAGAAAAGTCATCGTTGAATGTGTGGGAGTCAAGATGGATCTCCGTGTCCCCATCGATTATTGATCGAGAAGGGTCTCGATCATGTCCGCATTATTCGCGAACCGTAGGGTGACACACTTAAGGGACACCGCATCCAGTTGGAGGAAATGTTTCATGCCGAAAGAATAAACAAGCGCAGGAATTTATTTCACTAGATACCGAAACAGGTTTTCGGGTGAAATTGCATAAAGATGTTATGCATGTGAAATGGAATTCTAGCAAGGGGTTATTTGTGAATGTTTGTCATTAAAGTAGTTGACAAAATTCTGAATAAAATAAAAGAGTTTTATTTAATGAGAGTTTGTATTAAATTTGGTGGAAATTTAATGGGAATTTGAGTGGGTTTTTGAGTGGAGAAAATTGAAGGGCCATTTTGTGAGTGGAGTATCCACCCACATGAATGAGGGAGAGGTGGGGGCACCCTCCATGGTCGGCGGCCATGCCCCCTTGGGCTTCCCCTCCCCTATAAAAGGAGCCCCTCCTCTCACTTCTCACTCACACCTCCTCGTGAAGGATCTCTCTCCCCCTCTAGAATTTATCCCCCATGGTCTCGGACTAGCGAGATACATGTTCCCGGTGGCTATTCGGCAAGAAAGGGTTGTGCTTCCGCTGCATCGCTGGAGCGAGGAGGCGGAGGTTGCTCGGTGTCTTGTACGTGTGTGCGAGCACGGATGCGCTTATGCGGCGCTAGGACTTCCTCTCGATCTTGAGATCGTCAAGAGGTCGTTTACATCAACCACGAGTTGAACTCGTAAGCTTTGTCGGTCTTCAAGGGTATGTTCTCTACGGATATACTTCCGCCGTTGTTTGTATCTAGTAGATAGATCTTGGTACATAGTTCCCGAGGAATTTTTTGTTTTCTATGTGCGAACCCTATAGTGGTATCGAGCCGGATCTATGCGTAGATACTTTACACGGTAGTACACATATGAGTATGTGGGCGATGATGATCATGTTGTTGCTCCTTTGTTGTAATTTTGGATATTGGTGGCATAGTGGGATGAAGCGGCGGACAAACTTTACATGTCCTCGCACATGAGACCTGCTCGCCGACATGCAACTAGTTTGCATAAGTGGCTAGCGGGTGTCTGCCTCTCCTACTATAGTCAATATCTATTTTGCAACGAGTTGTCAACAATTTGGTTATCCTCGCTAGGTTCATGTTCGTAGGTAAGAACGGTTCTATCTCGAGAGCCCTAAGCCACGTAAAACTTGCAATGGATAAATTAGAGGCATCTAGTTTAGATTGTTGCTGGGCTAGTGTTATGATATGGTGATGTTGTAAGTAGAAGTATGCGATGATACTCTTACAACATACATAACGTGTAATATCCATAGACCTTGGACTTACACATATAGTTATGATAGTGATCATACCACGATGTACATGATAGAGATCATATGCGGGAACCATATCATTTCACTAGTAAACATGTGATATTTGATAGCATCTTATATTTCTTGTTTAGCGCTTTGTTAGCATAATAAGATGATCCCTCTTTTAAATATCAAGATAAGAATGTGTTCTTCCTTTAGTATGCACCGATTATGTTTTCGCCGCCCAAGACATCACGTGATGATCGGGTGTTCTTGGATCCACGACCATATTTCGGTGTAAAAGCCACACACGCCAATACTAAGGTTCTAACTTGGCATCCTATCATGTACAGACATGGCCTCTAACACGTAATCGAAAGGTTAAGCATGAGTCATATAGTAGATATGATGCCCATTTGATGCTCGCTTTGAAGCTACACGACTCACGTGATGATCGGACTTGGTGTAGTGGATTTGGTTCATGTAATCACCAAAAAGGCATGAGGGATGTCGCTTTTGAGTGGGAGTTCATTCGTAATATGGATTAGTTGAACTCAATCTATCATACACTTAGTCTAAACTTTACAAATTCTTGTAGATGGCACCACCGCTTTTAATTTCAATGTGTTCATGGAGAAAGAGAAACTTGCAACTAACGGTAGCAACTTTACCGAATGGGCCATGAATTTGAGGATTCTCCTCTCACAAGACAAAAGCAATATGTGCTAGAAGCGCCGTTAGGACCCCCCACCTTTGAGGATGCCTGACGAGGAGAAGAATGTCTATCGACTGTCAGAGGACCACAACTTAGTTCATTGCGGCATATTGTATGGGCTAGAGCCGAGCTTTGAAAGCTTTCAAAACGGCAATGCTTTTGATACAATGGGTGAGTTGAATGATTTTCGACACATGCCGTTGTAGAGAGCTACAACGCTCGTAAAAGTTCTTTAGTCAGATGATGGAAGAGCACAGTTCGCTAGTGAGCATGTACTCAAGATGCTCAAGGTTACGCCGATAAGCTTGTGTCCTTGGGAATATCGATTCCCATTGACTTAGGCATCCATCGTGTTCTCAGCCTCCGCCACCTAGCTATAAGAGCTTCGTGATGAACTATAATATGCAAGGCATGAAGAAGTCTCTCCCGAGCTCACAATGCTTAAAACCGCAGTGGAGATCAAAAGGAACATCAAGTGTTGATGATCAATAGGAACACCGGTTTCAAGAAAGACAATAAGGAAAACGGAAGGAAGTAAGGAGGCAAGCTGGTTGCGTGCTCGAAAAGAAACCCCGAGTTGGACCTAAGTCCGATACCGAGTGCTACTATTGTAAGGGATCGCCATCGAAGCACAACCGCCCCAAGTATTTGGCGCATAAGAAGGCTGGCAAGGCAAACAAAGGTATATACGATATACATGTTATTGATGTGTACTTGACTAGTGCTCGCAGAGCACTGGTATTTGATACCGATTCTGCCATAATATTTGTAACTCAATCGTGGTCGGAACAAGCGACCGCTAGCAAGGGTGAGGTCAAGATGCGTTTCAAGAATGGATCAAGCAATGATGTGATCGCCGAAACGCCGCCTTCCATTTGCCGCCGGATTAGTAATAAACTTGAATAATTGTTATCCGTGCCCGCACTAAGCATGAACATTGTATCCGGATCGTGTTTAATGCGAAGTGGTTATTCATTTAAACCGAGAACAATGGTTGTTCCATTTATATGAATGAAATCTTTTATGGTCATGCCGATGATGAATGGTTTATTTCTTTTGGATCTCGATAATAATGTTACACATATTCATAATGTTGATGCTAAAAGGATTAAACTTAATGATGATATATCCGTGATATATGTGGTAATCGCCGCCTAGGTCATATTGGCGTTAAACGATGAAGAAGCTCCATTCAGATGGACTTTGGAATCACTTGATTTTGAATCATTTGATACATGTGAGCCATGTCTTATGGGCAAGATGACTAGAACATCGCTTTCGGCTCAATGGAACGGGCGATGATTTATTGGAAATCATACATTCGATGTATGTGGTCCAATGAGTGTGTCATGCGAGGTGGATATCGTTATTTTGTTACTTACGGATGATTTGAGTAGGTATGGTTATATATACTTGATGAAACACAAGTCCGAAACCTTGAAAAGTTCAAGGAATTTCGTAATGAAGTGGAAAATCATCGTAATAGAAAGATCAAATTTCTACGGTCCGACCGTGGAGGTGAGTATCTAAGTTACGAAGTTTAGCACTCACATGAAAGAGTGTGGAATTGTTTCACAACTCACACCGGCTAACACCACAAATAAAATGGTGTGCCTGAACGTCAGAATCGCATTTTATTAGATATGGTTCGATCTATGATGTCTCCGACGGACTTGCCGCTGTCATTTTGGGGTTATGCACTAGAAACCGCATTCACTTTAAATCGGACACCATCTAAACTGCTGAAAAGACACCAGATGAATTGTGGTTTGGAAACAAACCTAAGCTATCATTTCTTAAAGTTTGGGGATGCGATGTTTATGTGAAGAAACTTCAACCGGATAAACTCGAACCCAAAGCGGAAAAATGCCTTCATAGGATACCCTAAGGAAACTATTGGGTATTCCTTCTATCACGCATCCGAGGGCAAGGTTTTTGTTGCCAAGAATGGATCCTTTCTAGAGAAAGAGTTTCATAAAAGTGTGAGTAGCTCAAGGTAGAACTCAAGAGGTTATTGAACCTTCTTCAAAGTATGGCGAGTAGCGCATACCGAAAGTTGTTCCGAGTTGGCTTCACCTGCTGAAGAAGGAACTAATGATAATGATCATGAAACTCCGAAGAGAGTACTACCAACCTCGCAGGTCAAGCAGACGTGTGCAGCCCCGAGTCAGACGGAAATCTGTCATGAATTTCATGGTTGATGAAAATGATGACCCCGCGACATATGAAGAAGCGATGATGAGCCCGGATTCCAACAAATGGTTAGAAGCCATGAACCGAGATGGAATCCATGTATGAAAATCAAGTTTGAACTTGGTGGACTACCTCACGCACCGAAAGGCCGTGGAGAACAAATGGATTTTCAAAAGGAAAATTGATGTCGATGGTAATGTGACCGTTTATAAAGCTCGACTTGTCGCAAAGGGGTTTCACAAATTCAAGGAGTCGACTATGATGAGATATTCTCTCCGTAGCGATGCTAAAATCAGTTAGGATTATGTTAGCAATTGCTGCATATTTCGATTATGAGATATGGCGATGGATGTCAAAACCGCTGCTTCTCAATGGTAATATTGAAGAAGAGTTGTATATGATACAACCAAAGGGTTTTGTCGATCCTAAGGATGCTAACAAGGTGTGCAAGCTTCAATGATCCACCTATGGATTGAAGCAAGCATCACGGTTGGAATCTCCACTTTGATGAGGTGATCAAAGAGTTTGGATTTGTCCAAACTTATGGAGAAGCTTGTATTTACAAGAAAGTGAGTGGGAGCAATGTGGCATTTCGATATTATATGTGGATGACATATTATTGATCGAAATGATATAGATCTTTAAACAAAGGTTAAAAGTCATCTAAACAACAAATTTTCAATGAAGGACCTAGGTGAAGCATCATACATATTAGGCATAAAGATCTATAGAGATAGATCTAGGCGCCTAATAGGGCTATCGCAGTACATACCTTGATAAGATTTTAAAGAAGTTTAAAATGGAAGATATTAAGAAGGGTTCTTACCTATGACACAAGGCACGACATTGAGTAAGACTCAAAGTCCGGCCATGGAAGAAAGAGAGATAATGGACAAGGTCCCCTATGCTTCAGCCATAGGCTCTATAATGTACGCCATGCTATGTACAAGACCGGATGTGGCACATGCTATTAGTTTGACTAG
The DNA here is from genome assembly GCA_030063025.1 of Avena longiglumis. NCBI lineage: Eukaryota > Viridiplantae > Streptophyta > Magnoliopsida > Poales > Poaceae > Avena > Avena longiglumis. Next base: position 540,938,640 of record CP125974.1, on the reverse strand, counting down.
TAGGTACCAATCGGATCCAGGTTCAGAACACTGGAAAGCGGTCAAGAATATCCTTAAGTACTTACGAAGAACTAAGGATATGTTTCTTGTATACAGAGGTGAAGAAGAGCTTGTCGCTAAGTGTTATGTCGACGCTAGCTTTGACACCGATCCGGATGACTCTAAGTCTCAATCCGAATACGTATTTGTCATGAATGGCGGAGCGGTTAGTTGGAGGAGCTCCAAACAAGCTGTGGTGGCGGGATCAACAACGGAGGCCGAATATGTTGCCGCCTGAGCGGCTCAGAAGCGCTTTTGATGAAGGAGTTCATATCCCAACTAGGTGTGGTTGCAAACGCGCTGGACCCAATGGTGATCTATTGTGACAACAATGGTGCCATTGCCAATGCCAAAGAGCCAAGGTCTCACAAGCATTCCAAGCATATTAAGCCGGTTTCACTCCATCCATGAGCATGTCAAGGATGGAGATATAAAGATTTGAAGTACATACGGATCTCAATGTAGCAGATCCGCTGACTAAAACTCTCCCTAGAGCAAAACATGATCTACACCGTAACTCCATGGGTGTTAGATACATCACTATGTAACTAGATTATTGTCTCTAGTGCAAGTGGGAGATCAAGGAATATGCCCCGAGAGGCAATAATAAAATGTTTATTATGTGTATTCCAAGTATATGATAGATGTTTATTTTGCATGCTATAATTGTATTAATACGAAACATTAATACATGTGTGTTTAATAAACAAATGTAAAGTTCCTAGTTATGCCTCTCTCATAAACTAGTTCGTTGATTAACAAGATGATCATAGTTTCGATCATAGACATTGGATGTTGTTAATAACGAGATCACAACATTAGTGTAATGGTGTGATGAACATTCATCCAAGTATAGCATTACGATCAAAGTCATTGAGTTTATATTGCTATAAACAACTTACTTAAGTAGTCCTAATCCTTAGACCATGAGATCATGCCAATCACTAACACCAGAAGAGTTTCTTGTTGACATCAAACGTCACTCCGTAACTGGGTGATTATAAAGATGGCTTCAAAGCTACTAAAGTGTTATGTTGAGAATCATGGATCAAGAGTGGAATTTGTTCATCTCGATGACGGATAGATATGCTCTGGGCCCTCTCGGTGATATCACATTGGTTAGCTTGCAAGCAAGTGATTTGATCACTAGAATGTTATATCACGGGAACAAGAAAAGAGTGCATGTCAAGAATTTATATCAAACTAGGTATGGAGATACCGATGATTGGATCTCGGACATGTAATATATCGTGAAACAGAGGATTAAGATACAAGTTTAAAAGGTTCCGACGATCACAGAAAAGTCATCGTTGAATGTGTGGGAGTCAAGATGGATCTCTGTGTCCCGCCATCGATTATTGATCGAGAAGGGTCTCGATCATGTCCGCATTATTCGCGAACCATAGGGTGACACACTTAAGGGACACCGCATCCAGTTGGAGCAAATGTTTCATGCCGAAGAATAAACAAGCAGGAATTTATTTCACTAGATACCGAAACAGGTTTTCGGGTGAAATTGCATAAAGAGGTTATGCATGTGAAATGGAATTCTAGCAAGGGGTTATTTGTGAATGTTTGCCATTAAAGTAATTGAAAAAATTCTGAATAAAATAAAAGAGTTTTATTTAATGAGAGTTTGCATTAAATTTGATGGAAATTTAATGGGAATTTGAGTGGGCTTTTGAGTGGAGAAAATTGAAGGGCCATTTTGTGAGTGGAGTGTCCACCCACATGAATGAGGGAGAGGTAGGGGCACCCTCCATGGCCGGCGGCCATGCCCCCTTGGGCTGCCCCCTCCCCTATAAAAGGAGCCCCTCCTCTCACTTCTCACTCACACCTCCTCGTGAAGGATCTCTCTCCCCCTCTAGAATTTATCCCATGGTCTTGGACTAGCGAGATACATGTTCCCGTGGCTATTCGCAAGAAAGGGTTGAAGCTCACGCATCGCTGGAGCGAGGAGACGGAGGGTTCTCGGTGTCTTGTACGTGTGTGCGAGCATGGATGCGCTACTGCTTTGCGGCGCTAGGACTTCCTCTCGATCTTGAGATCGGCAAGAGATCTTCTACATCAACCACGAGTTAAACTCGTTAAGCTTTGTCGGTATTCAAGGGTATGTTCTCTACGGATATACTTCCGCCCGTTGTTTGTATCTAGTAGATAGTTCTTGGTACATAGTTCCCATCGAGGAATTTTTTGTTTTCTATGTGAACCCTACGTTTCAAAGATAGTATCGATATCTACAAGATCATGCAGGAACCATCATAGTCCAAAGAATGTAGGATAGAACCAAATGATGAAAGGTTTAACATATCTATAAAAGACAAACCTAAAACCTCCAATATCGAAAACACAATAGAGAATGCATATGAAACCGCTGATGAACTTAAGCTTGTCATAGAGGTTGACACAATATCTAAATCCTCTCATGGATAAGAACCAAGAAATATGATGCCAAGTATGCAAAGGTTTGAGCTCTCACCGAGGATATGACTGTTACTCACTTGAGAGCCCCTCTTGATAGTACGGTTATCTATCCTATAAACCGTCTCTCCAACTAACACCACGAGACCAGTTAGAAAGAAACCCAATAAATATCAAACCTTTGCCTTGTATATTCCACACCTCAGGATGGATCACATTTCTTGATTGCACTAGCTTGGTGAAGATGCTCCCCCATACTCCACTATGGAAGAGTTTCTCTTTTAGGCATATCTTCACATATCCATGATCACCATAAGGATGTCATGATACACTTGAGATCATCTTATGAAACCTAGATCAACACTTGATCTTCTTCACTTTATTCTTATTCCAACCTTGAAGACACCATATGGTTCAAGCATTGTCTATGGACAAATCCTACAAGTAAAACTCAATGCAAACATAAGTCCATAAAACATTGTCATTAATTACCAAAACCACACATGGGGGCACACATGTTCTTTCACACGGTGTTGTTCATAAACCACACAAGTATCAAAGTTTCCGCTTAATACAATTCTAGCATGGAATATAAACTTTATCATGAACAAGAATTATAACAATAACATATTTATTATTGCCTCTAGGGCATAATTCCAAGCTTTCACCGAAACTTCCTATTGCTTTGAGCGCAAGGCCAACGGTCTTCCTACCATTGAAGCAGCGCTAGGCGGAACTTCCGGCCCCTCATTGGAAATTCCGTGATGTCGTGAACTGCCCAACGGTTCAGTTTGGAGGGGGCCTATTTAAGGCGTCCTCCTTCTTCCTCCTACCCAACTCTTCAATTTCTCTCTCCTCCATTAATACTAGAGCTTTACCTCACTAGATATCTCTCCCTAGCCACTCAAATCACTTGATCTTTTGAGAGGTGGGAGAGGTGACCTAGATCTACACTTCCACCCAAGAAGATTTGATTACCCCCACCTATCCTTTGTGGATCTTGTTACTCTTGGGTTTCTTAGAACCCTAGACGGTGTAGGACATCCTCAGAGCTAAGGACATGTGTTGTAAAGCTCTGTGGTGTCGTTGAGGGCCTCCAATTGATTTGTGGAGCTTCCCCCTCAACCTTGTTGTAAAGGTTTCGGCTGGCGCCTTCAAGGTCACCGGTTAGTGGATTGTGAGGCCTCCTTTGTGGGGGAGCTCACTGGAGAAGAAGGCGAGGCCTTTGTGGCGCTCGGGTTACATTGTGTGGCCCTGACACCTCTCCAACATAGACGTAGCTTCCTTGGAAGTGAACTACGTGAATTACATCTCCGTGTCCCGCCTCCTGCTATCTCTGCTCTTACCTTTACTACTTGCTCTTTACAGCCTTGTGCTTGTTGTTAGTTCTCTAGCATATAGGTCGCTCACCTAGTTGCATATCTAGAGAACTTATCTTCTAAGCCTAAAATTGAGTAACTAATTAAAAATGGTAGTCGCCTATCGACTCTAGTTGATTCAAAGTCAGACTTTCACCGCCTTTCTCCGTGGCGCATCGGCCGCCTTCGCCATGCCGAGGAGTTCAAGGGCCACCCTGGGGACTACCACCACCACGGACCGCCAGATCCAACGGTATTTTCGGCCACGGAGCGCGAGCGCCGCGAGGAGGATCGGGCATCAGCCACAGGGATGTCTCCTCCCGGCTGGCACCTCAACCGGGACCGTGTACCGGTGCCGCCCGTGCCCAAGCAGGGCAAAGGGCTGGAGGAGGATCAACAACCTCTTGTAGTCCCAACGGTGGGAGAGGGGCTACCACATCGAGGACTACTGGTAAAGTTCCTCGAGTGGGAGCATAAGGCGCGACGCGCGACCACCATCCGCCGCGACCTACAGCCGGGGAGGTCTACCCGTCCTCGACATCGACTCGGATGACGAGGGCGCCTTCAACCACTCTGACGCCGACCTCGACAACGAGGACAATGACAACAACGAGAAGGATGACGCCATCGTCGTCAAGCAGGAGGCGGCGGACGACATCGCCACGAACCTCCCCCGGAGTACCGCGAGGTCATGGCGCGGGCTACGACGAGGATGCCTTCACCGAGAAGGCCATTGCGCGTGACGAGAACGCCTTGTGGCGCGGCCACGAAGAGATCGTCCAGCCACTCGCTGGTGGCGAGGCAACGCCTACCGCTTCCACCGCTACCGCTATCGGGATGGCCGCCACCGATCGCCTCGAGGCGGGATGGAGCCGGGCGCACCTCAGATGGTTGGGCGCCATGGCTCGGGCATGTGATCAATTCACCGCGCCACGCGGTTTCGCTCCACCGCCCAACCTCTGGACGTCGCCGGAGTACATCGACCTCGACACGTAGATGGACGAAGCCGACGCGGAGATCCATAGCTAGGGTTAGGGATATTTTAAATTTTATTTTTTAATTTTGAATGTAAATTACGTATAAACTTTATAATCTTTGCCAGTTTTAGCGCGAACAATTTACATTTGAATTTGAGAAAAAATCTCACCCTAGCCGAACAAATAGATCGCGACGCTGAGCGCTCGGCCGGACGGACCGACCACGACAAAAAAAACGAGCGCCGATCTAAACGAAAATAAAAGAATCGCTAGAGCAAGTCCAGAGGACCGATAGCCTCCCCGATACCGAGCATAGGGAGAGAGAACAAGAAAACCCCTCCAGCAGCCTCCTGCCCCTCCCGACGAATCCGGCCTCGACACAACCCTCCCAACCCCTTACGACGGGCGGATTTGAGGCGCCCCAACTGCGGACCGGAGCAACCGTCACCGAAGGTTCCTCCCACCACCGCCACACGAGATCGAATCAGTTCAACTCCTCCTTTCTTTTTCTCCAAATCGAGCTCGCAATAGGGCAACGGGAGGATGGAGCGGCTGCCATGGCGGCCTCCTCTGAAGACTCTCTCACGGCCAAGTAGAGAGAGGAAGGGTGGAGCATCACGCCATGGCGGGCCTCGAAGGAAGAAGGGCGCGCTGGAGAGGATGGAGATGGGTAGCCTCGCTGGGAGAGGAAGGGGATGGGGCCAGGGAGAGGAAGAAGATGGGTGGAGAGGGAGGCGTGCATGGGAGAGGAAGGAGATGGGGCAGCCCCGTCGTGGCCATGGCTTGCTCTTATCGCCATCTGATGTACGCACGGCCGGAGAGCTGGCGTGCACGTGATCTAAATTTTTTATAGCCGTGATACTGCCCATGCCATGCTACTGCCTTATAATTTTTCTACTGGATGTTTGCTAGGCGATGAACAAATGTTTTCTATTTTTCCCTGATATTGGTACAATATAGCTTGTTATATTAGTTTTTGTTCAAATATGTCAAATTGATATCCAATTGCCCCATGCAAAATACTGTCAACTTCTATCAATTTTAAGTCAAATATATATTAATAAGATAATCTTATAATGTTGAGTATTGTTACCTGCCATTTATTGTAAAATTCTTGTCAATTTTGTGATGTAGATTGATTTGATGGCGATCCATCTAATGTTGATCTGAGTTCAATCTCAAGGATGAGGTGTCTAACAAAAACAGAAAAGTTCTCTAGTTCTGCCTGTTCATCTACTCCTAGTGCCAAGACAAGCAAGTTTGAAGATCCTCGCTATGGATCCCAACATTGAAATTTACCGATCCCAAAACAAGACCGATTAGTAACAAGGAGGCAAGATCACATGAGCTAAATTACTACATAGATGGCCTAAGGTACTACGAAGCGTACGTAATTGAACAAGCTACATCCTATTTCGTGAAATTTGCATCGGCGATCAACTAGGTTTGAGTGAAATTAAGAGTGAACTTTTGTCTTGTTGGACATGAGATGAGACAATGTGTTGTATGAACTATTTCACATTTATCAACTATTTAAAATGTGTTGTATGAATTAATTTTGTGTTATATGAACTATTTTTAAACAAATAATCGTTAATAAGTTAGTTATAAAATATTGGTAAATATAGTAGAATGTGCTATAGGGAGATGACATATGAGTCATTGAGATAGATAAAATATAAGAGAAATCTTTTTAAAAAACCTACAGAGAGATATAAAATATAAGGGTGAAAATTTAGGGCTCCTGGTAAACTTGTTCTTAGTTTGCTCGGATTAGGTAGGTCCGGTGGAGATGGTAGTGTCGTGAATACAGCACACTGTTCATGTTCAGGTATATCGGGCCGTATTTCTCTGTGGGGTCCGCCCAGGCCTTCCAACGATCGGAATACCGTCCTACACATAGCTCGTCCGCCATATCGACGCGCTCCCTCACCCATCCCTTTCTTCGTGTCGTGTCCGGAGGCGGAAGGAAGGCGAGCGAGGAACCCTAGCCCTAAGGAGGAAGATCTCCCAGATCCGCAAGGTAGTGTCCAAAATCCACCGAAATTTCTCGCCTTCTCAACTGATCACAACCCAATAGCGTAGGTAGGGGAGGAGGAGCGGCCGGCGGCGGTGAGAGGAGGGGCGGTCGGCTGTGGCGATTCCTACCGGACTTGTCCTAATCCCTAATTATTTGCAGGCAGCGGCCATGGCGGTGCTTCTTCGACACGGGGCGTCTAGGAAGCTCGGTGGCTCCATGATCCAGCGAGCGGAGGCGGCGGTCGCGGAAGGGCGTAGCCGGCTCGGGCGAAGGCCCCTGCACACCGAGGAGGTATCTTAACCAGAGTTGACATGTTTTACCCCGGCTAGTTAGTTTTATGTGCAAATACCTCACGCGGTCCATGATCTAGCGAGCGATCATCGAATTCTTCACAACTAACATGCGTGCCTTCTTAATCTGGTCTCTGCAATTAGAAACACGGCAATATTACCTGCACAAAATAGCATTTTAGAGGAAGCAGTCTTATTTCCGGGTTGATCATCTTATAGTTCTCGTCCCTTCAGTAAATTGCAGCATATAAGATGTTTAATTTGTTGCTCTGCTGTTTTGGTATCTTGAACAACCTCTTCTGCCTGCTGCAATTCATAATACTAGTTAATGATTAATTTCCTAAGCACCTCGATGAGGTATCTTCACCAAAATTGACATATTTTAGTTTGCATGATTTCTGGCTAGTTGTTTGGCTGCACAAATACCTCTTTACTGCTAACATACGTGTCTTCTTAAATTGGTTTCTCTGCTATTAGAAAAAGAGCAATATTATGTGCACAAAGTAGCATTTTTAGAGGGTCAGCCTTATTTTCTGGTTGATCATGTCAGGATGATGACTTTTACTCATCATCCCTTTAGCAAATATGAAACACGAGTTGTTTTATTTATTGCTTCTATTTTGATATCTTGAACCCTTTAGCAAATATGAAACATGCGCGCTGTTTTATTTATTGCTTCTATTTTGATATCTTGAACCATCTCCTCAATTTGTAGTACCAGTCATCAATTTGTTTCCAAAGTACTATTATTAAGGAGGCAGCCTCATTTTCCTTGTTGATCATCTTAGGATGATAACTTTTACTCATTATTCCTTCAAAATAGTTTCCAAAGTGTTTGATCATCATAAGATGCTTAATTCGTTGCTGCAGTTCTGTTATCTTGAATCATGCATCTCCTCTTCTGCTTGCTGCAATTCCTAGTATTTCCTAAGCACACTAGTGACTAGCACAGCCAAACACTTCTGAAATCTTTCCTGTGTATATTTAGGAAGATACTTAAAGTATTCCTTTGAACATGGCCCTTAATTAGCATATGTGTGTGTAGGATTGTGTTCTGTAGCTGCTATTCAGTATATTGCCTCAGTTGACAGTATTCTTTATATTACCAATCAGAACTTGACTAATGATGTACATTAATGATCGTTATCTACGTGTATCCAGCGACAGCTGAGGCTAAGAAGAGTCTAAAGAGTGACCAAGTCGGTCCCACATCAGATGGCTTTGACTGGTACAATACCAAACATATGCATATATAAATCATTTCTCTATTTCATCTTCCTTTCATGTTCGACAGGAGTTGATATAATCTCATTTGACCTAATACCTGCAGGCGCCAGTTTCCACGCAAGTGTCTGTAAGAGTGTGGCATCGCTCCTTAACAGTGCGTTAAGGCAGGTGTGTTTCTTACAGTATTATCTGAATGTGATGTTGGTTGGCTTTTGGGCAAAACCCATCCTGAAGGGAAGGACAGAGCCTAGACCGAGACGAAGAAGACATCTTTTCTGATGGAGGCCAGTCTTGACGGCTCTCAACTTGTTATCCATCACTATATTATTACTATTCTGGGAACGCTTATGATATTCTGGGAACGCTTATGATATGATTATGATATTTTGGGAACGCTTATGTGTGATCTTATGTGACATGTATATATATTATCATCTAAATTTATTAGCTGAGTGCATGAAAGCTGGGCTGTTTTGGTTGTGTAGTTTCACCACCGCTACTGGACTGAATGGATGCTTGAACGAGATGGATTGAGCTATCTCGATGCCATCTTAAATTGTGACTTGGACTTCAGTCCCAGTAATGTATAGAATCTTAAATGTTTGTTATCTGTGGAGATCGTTGAAGTTAATTCATGCTACATTGTTCTACAAAGCTGTTCAAAACGTGGTGAAACTGATCTGACTCCAAACGGAAATGGGGACGCTGGAAAATGGATTTTGTGACCGTCACCTTAAAACATCAATGTCATAACCCCAATTTTGGATTGAGGTTGTATGTCCACCACTTATGTTCGCTGGGAACCTGTCCAGATCATACCCAGACAGCACATCATGACCCAGCTCTGTTCTGATGCACATCATGACTGATCTCAGAGCTCATCAAGCTCACTTACCAGAACTTCAGGCCCTTCGGGTTTGACTTCCACTTGGAGTTATCCTCACCCTCGAGCTACTATAGAGAACCGGCAACTGCATATGGTAGACATGAGATAAGAAATAAATGGCAACTGCATATGGTAGACATGAGATAAGAAATAAATCTTTTACATGAGATTCTCCCTCACGAGAAGATAAATGTCCTAAGGATTTTACCTTTCGAAGGGTCGTGAACAAAGTCAAGCATTCCTCCGTTTAGAAATATAATATGTTTTAGATTCAGAGGAGATTTATTGCAACATATTTTAATGTATAGGTTCAAATGAATCTAGACACTAAAATGTGTCTAGGTACATCTCATTCACAAATTTAAAACATCTTATATTTCCACATCAAGCCAACGTTCTGTGAGAGCACAATGTTCCTATCATTGGAGGATAAGATGCCAAAAATATTGAAAGCATAGATCATAGCGTGAGCCACGTGCCCCTTTGACAAGATGCAAAAGAAAACGTGAAGATCCTTGAATCACAATCCTGTTCCATAAATATCAACATGTCAGTGTCAATTAACAAAAACAGTTTTTCTATTGCTTGATTCAGACACATATACCCTTACATGGGCCACATGGGCTTATTGCAGCCTCACACGCTCCTTAAATACAAAACCGCAAGGGTTCTCCTCCTGCTGGTACTCATTTTTTTTGTCCTCTTCGCAAGGCCTGTTCTAGGCCCTATCATCCGAGGCAAGTGATGATGCATGCAGGGAGGTCTCATCGATGCCATCGCTGGCGAGTTATCTTGGAATCATCGCCGCCCATCAATAAGGGTGTGTTTGGTAGGTCAAGTGACCTTTCTTATCTCATACAAGCTGAGTTTAGCTATGTGGACTCGATACAAATGTGTACTATTGTGTTCATTTGGTAGGTGTGATCCGAGCCGAGTTGAGTTGAGATCATGTTTGGTAGGTCACGTTTGAGTTGAGCTGAGTCACACAAACATAAAAGCAATCGGGTCCCTAGATACAAAATAGAAAAGCAATCGGGTCCT